>JAHDVE020003901.1:0-31920 GCA_022606495.2 Halesus radiatus
AAGCTCAGTTTTACTGATGGAGACTAAAGGCACTTTACCTACTTACAAGTTGATGGGGAGTTCTACAAAGTTTATAACCCGAAGCATATGGTTTTCAGAAAGAGTGCGCTGGTCCCTAACGGGGGATTAAAGATGCTGAAATGCAGGAGCGGCAATTATGATTGATATAGGAATATAACATTAACGATAAGATTATTAATAAAAAATTAAACCAGTATCTTTTTATATATATTTATTACATTCAAAAATGAAGCTGCATACTCACCAAACAGTGAATTAATTGTTAGACATCTAATAATAGCGGTTATAACAAATAAATAAGAATAGTAACAAAAAAATTATTGGAAAAATCGAATTAACTTTTGAGAAAGAATTTTTTCTTTTTTTTTTGAAACAATCAAAAAACATAAGTTTTTTTAGCTTTCCTTGTTTTGAAGTGTTAATAGTGAGTTTGTATTAAATTTAATCGAAGTTCATTCATTGCATTACTAGATAACAAGATGCCACAGCACTCATCAACCCACCTGTGTTCTGCACCACTCTTGGTATATTTATATTAAAAAACCTCTTCGCAAACAACGACTTGGCCATAGATGGCAACATGTCTCCTATCATCTTCACGAATCTCAGCACGGATCTCCGCTGTTAATCAACTAAGCATTTAATTTTTTCGTCGGCCCGCAGGTTGTCCTGTTCTTTGAGCACGTGGGATTTTCTTCGGGTACTGATTTACTCGTGATGCAAACGCATCATGTTTCTGAAATTAAGTATACATCCGAAAGCCAAAGCGAGGAACTTAAATGTCATGCTATAATACTCCACTTCGAAAGACGGGAGATTGATGAACATATACTCACTCATCAGGTACACATTGTCGAGCAGCCAGTATACACAGAAGAGGCTTTTGCACAGGATGTTCATCATCCGATCGAACTCATCTTTTGTGGGTGCTGTGAAATGTTGATAGATGCCAAGTATTTCCTCGAGGGATTTGCCGAGGCGGAATAATCTTCGAGAATGTTGAAATTTAACTGTGCAGAATTTATGTATTTTTTATTATTTGTGATTATGGGAAGAGAGGTGTTTAATTTTAGTTTGTGGAGAGTACTTGCTATTCTTTAAAAAACGTAGATCTGTACGCCTTTTTTGATGGACCTGACGGAATCGATGAGTTTCAGGAGGTATGCAAGAGTTTTGGCAAGTTTATCTCTTCCCTCTGCGATGAACATAGATTAAAATGTTGGAGAGAGATTAAAGAAATACTATATAAGCTTACCTGAGCGTTCAAGCAGGATGATGAGCTAGGCGAGAACCATTTGACTATGTTGTTTTAAATATTATTTTTTGTGGCTTCTATTGTCTTTTTTTTTTTTTTTTTCGTTCTCAAAAAGAATTATATAAATATTTATATCTCTATTTTATTTTAAATATGTTTCTTCATGTTATTTAAGTATGACGTAACAACTCTATTAATATTAAATTGAATTATATACGGATGCATTTAATGTGTGTGTTTTTTTGGAAGAATACAACTTTTTTTTTTAAATATATACATATTTTTATGATAATTTCATGTCATTATCTTTAAATAAAATAAAAGCTGCAATAATGTTGTTGTTTTATTTTGACTAAAACACTAATAACAATAGGAGTTCTACTGACTCTATTAATTCGAGTCAAAAAACCATCGTTTATGAATAAAATATTGTAGTTTTATCATTTAATCCTTTATTATGAGAATTTATAAATTCATAACTATTAATTTTATAAAGTTGACCAAGTAATATATTCAAATATGGAGGCAACTATCAATGGTGATATGCACAAAAAAATGTTTCTCATCTATATCTATATCTATATCAATTTTTGTTTAGTAAATGCAAACTTATTATTCCTTTCCCTTATCGGATCGAACAAACCAAAACGTGTTCAGATTAGTACGATATTCTCAGTTCCTTGAATCGCTCTTAAATTCTTTTCAATTACTTAGTTATCTGATCTCACCTTTTCACATTCTCTGCACAGACGTTCGTATTTTAGGAAGAAATCTTCACAGTCCATGCTCATAACATGCCTTTATTTATCAATCTTCATTTGTTTGACCTGCTACTTTGCCTCTTAAATCTCGTGGGTGAGACGCAGCACTGCGGACTGCTGTCCTGTCTGAATCTCATAGGCGAGTTTTCTATTTGACTGCTGCAACTCGATGTGTTTAAGGGTGAGTTAATAGTTTTACATTCGCTATTTACGAAACGCCTCCTGGAGAGTAGGTTGAGAGAGACAGGTAATGTTGACCATCTCGTGTCTGGCCTCGACGATCTGGTTGTGCAGCTTATTAAATTAATTGAGGTTGCAGTCCACAAAATTTTAAAGGTCGAGCCAATTTCTTGTTTGGAAATACATTTATTTGACCTCTTCTTTGAGATTAATTATGACCTGTTCGAGTCCAGATACTAGTTTAGCGATCTTGTCTGAATGAGCAAGCTTCATGGGCTTAAATGGAATTTTCGGATAAAGAATCGCATCGTACATTATAGACATAGTTAGTTATTGTTCTCAAAGTGTTTTTACTACGTATCTATCTAGATTTTGTTATGATCGTTAAGGATATTATTATTTTATTTTTAAATTATAACGGTTAAACATTCCTATTTGATGAATACACCTTTTATTTATATTTAAATACAATTTTGCTACATTTTTTAATATATTAGATATTATTTCAAGTATCTTATGCACGATAGGTTACCGTAGATGTAGCGTAACTGTTTATTTTTAAATCATTCAAACTCAAGGGTTGGCCAGCAACAATATTCCTTCCTATTGAATCTTCTGAACCAACGCGAACGGTGTACTTATTGATATGTCTGTCGAATTTATCATTCTAAGACAATCCTTCATTGTTGTTGTTGTTTGTATTATGGTTATAATCTCCATAATGGGTATTGTTGTTATTGTTACTCAAGTTGGTTAGGGGAGGGCTTATCGAATGGAGATTTCCGTAGGAATGACTGGTGAAGCCTTGTCCAGTTCCGATTCCTATGTTATTATAAGTGCCCATAGTGTTACTATATGGAATGAAACCCATGTTTGTGGCACTGGCTGAATTTAGCATTGAAGAAGCAGGCTGGTTGATTGTTGAGGTGGGAAGATTGTAAGTAGAGCTCTATTTAGAATATCCTCCTAAAGCCTCATATCCAGGATAATTTGAATTCATCGATTTTGGGAGGGGAGGCAAAGAAGCCAAGAAGGCATTTGTGGTAACCGCAGCGCTATTTTTTTACTGTTCTGAAGGTGGCGTTGTTGTAATGTGATATGCTTCTCTATACGTCCCACCCGAGTGTAGATCCTTTTCATAAACAGACGGAGGTCGTTCTGGAAGTGCCTTGTTATTATCATACGAAAATGTTTTTGTTTGAAGTCCATAGCTTGTCCCCACAGCAGGCGGATGGATGGTTCCCGGAAATGCTTGACTTTGTAAGATATTTGGACGATGAATATTATACCGGTCTGGTACATTTCCACTTGGGACTCCGGTAATTGTTATGTTGTTTAAGTTTTGATCAGATGAGCTGGAGTGCTTAACGAACTCCAATCGTCTGGAGTCTGAACTTTTATTTCTACTTTCTGCTTGTTAGCTGGATTTTTTTGCTAGCATATGCTTTATTTCTTCGGGACTAAGGATTTTGTTAACGAAATTCGGATGAGACTGTTTTTGATTGGCATTGTTAATTTATTCAGCGACTGTATATTTGCTGATACTGTTTGGCCGAGGCAATGGAGGCTGTTCTTTGTTCGTATTGAGTTCAACCACCTTCCTCCAATCGTCGGCACTGCCCGTCATGATCTTCGGCTGACTCGAAATTGCTCTGACATCAACCACCGTTGGAGGCTTGATTGGGTTGCCTATATTATTCAGATTAGTTCCTTGGAAAACAAAGTTATCGTGACTAATTGGCGAAATGTTCAAGTCTATCAATTTTTAGTAGGGAGTGGATTTTATGCCTGTAGTTTAGAGTTTATGAATTGGAGAAATGAAGTCAGAACTTCCAGCAGGAGGAAGCTGAGGGGGTGGGGTTTGATGGATTGTCGTGCCGTACATATGGTTTGGGTTGAATAAATGAGCTCTTTGGAACGCGTTTGCTGCTGTGGGCGTTGACATTTAAACAACTGTGGCAGTCGATGGTTTGGGAGGAATTCCGTTCGTAAACTGATTGACCATTCCGACACCGAATGCGCGAGAATTCCTTTGGGAGCCATTGCTATTATTGTTGGAGCTATTGGAAGGAAGACCTGCGGAGGCAATAATAGTAGGCTGGTTATTCTGGAAGGATTGGCGTTGTTAAGCGCCTCCATAGTTATTATTATTCACTTCGGTATTCTGAAGACCCAAATAGTTACTGAGAGCAGTGTTGATGGAGGAGGCGGTCTGCACTCCATATAGTCTTGGAATAAGTATGGCCTCGTATTTTTAGGAGAAGTGATGGATGAGGGACTTGATAGAACCTTGCTTCAACTTATCATACCTTTCCTGAAGCTCGTCTACTCTTTTGAGATTCATTAACCTCTCACATTCCCTGTTGAGCTTTTCGAAGTATTCTTTTACCAGCTTGTCGACGCTATTTTTGTGAGTTTACAAAATGTTAAAGAATTCATCACATTTCTATAAATAATACAATAGGAGTTAATTATGAGGGAATTATACATATATATATACCTGATGTTGGTAGGACAGAAAAGTACTCATCTCATTTAGAGCTTGCTCTCTGACTTCAGGGTAAGACCGTATTTGGGGTTGGGTGTTTTGTTTTTCATGTTCCCCAATATGTATCTATTCACACATGGCACACAACGGTAAAGTACATTCATCTAATAAGAAATAAATGGTGTTGAGTAAACAAAAAATATGCGTTAGATATTCTTTTGTACCTGCAGCACAGAATTTGATAATTTTGGAATCTTTATGAAAATAGCAATGCGGTAACTGGGTTTGAGATTCAGATTTCGGTGCGGGGTTGCTTGTGTTTGATGGAGTTTGGAATATCTTCTGATGGCTCTTGATATTTTTTGATGATCGACTCTGTTTCTCAGTCAGATTCATGGTGAATCAATAAGTTTTTTTTTCTTGTTACTTTTCCTTATTCTAAATTATATAAGTAATTAATATTTATCAATAAATTAAAACTGTGACAAAAACAAATTTGATTTAACAATCTTAAAAAAAATTGATTTGTATTACAACGTCTTAATGTGTTTATATGTATTGTTTCTACCTTTCATTCAACCAATGTTTTTTAATAACAATATGTTATATAATGATCAAATTTTCATTTTAAATGGTTTCCAATGAGATAATACTCTCTATAAATACTAATAGTTTTAAAAAATTCAAATTTATCAAAACACAAAACGTTCGCAATCAACATTTTTAATATACGTATGATAATTTTAGCAACGAATATGCATTATATCTCTATCACTTGGATGCGTTCTCCTGAGCAGTTGATTGTGTAGGTTGAGGGAATTTGCTGTACTCTTTCTTGTTTACCATATTGATATAAAATGTTAAATCCTCAATCGTGTTCAACAGAATCTGCTTCCCGTCGTCAAACGACTTTAAGTCAATATAGTCTTCATCTATGGCGGAATTATAAAATTAATAAATCAATGGAATGTTATGGTTTTATTAATCTAATAAATTTAGTTACTGTCAAGATTCATTGTGTTAATAGCCTCTAGAATCTTGTTCATCTCTTATTTCTTTTCGATTTCTTTATCCTTCTTCGTCTTTTCTGGCTGGGGCTTGTCCTGCACTTCGGTCTTTTGCTCTGGTGCGGGTTGAGCAACTTTCTTATTCTTTTTTCCCATTTGTCGTTGTATTGCTTATTAACTGAGTATTGAGTATTATTTTTATTATTATTATTATAATTATATAGTTTTTTTTGTAGAGATTCGGACTATATTAAAAAATAATAATAAAAAAAAAAAAACATTCAATAATAATAATAAAATACAATTGTGCGTCAACTATCATTTTAATATAATCAAAATTGATTTTCACTTGATTTGTTTCTCAATTTTTTATTGGTAAATAAAAAATCAATATGAATGAACAATCAATCTTCTAGGAGTTTCATAAACTCGGATATCAAAGATAGTCGCTTCTCTCACAACAAAAGTTAAATTAAATCCTTAACTAATTCGTTCGGACCAATGGATAAGGACGCATGAAGGTGCATATTTTCAACCAGGAAGTTGCTGATGAACTATGGGAAGAGTGTGTAGTGAGTAGCAAAGGATAAGTCATTCTACAAGACTACATTGGAGTTGTTTCTCGGGCACAGACTCAACTTGGAGAGAAGATTCGCAAAACTGAAGGTAAGGAAAAATTTCTCACAAGATATATTTGTATTTCCAACGAGATTTGGCTGTTATACGATTAAATATTATTATTGTCTTAATTTTCTGTGCTACATAAGAACGGTCACATGCTTTACACAAACTGAAATGAAGCTTTTGGAAAAATACTATATAGATTTCTATTTTATCTGAATTATCCTGGCTTATTTTTCTTTCTTTTTTTTCTTAGCAATACATAAAACAAATAAGCTATCTTTTATTACATTGTCTATATTTATAAATACCTTAGATAAAATACATTAACTTGAGCAAGAACGGCTAACAACACAAAATTAACTTTCAGCTGCGAGGTCCTCTGGCCAAGATGAAAGAGCCCGACAACTCAACTAAAAGCTCAACAACATCGGCTACGCGATGGCAGGATATCAAACAGATTTGTACAATTTTAGGGACGACCGAGAGATGGTCACTATACCGTTTGACGGAGCGGGAGCATTCCGAAGACCAAGTCTCGATGCTAATGCACAAACAATAATCAGGAATAACGGGTCGTCCATCCGCCTGGAATAATCCCCAAGGCCTATTCCAAAGCAATAAACTCCAGTGTTAAAGACTATCTTTTGGCTGGCGTTACTATTTTTATTGTTAGAAATGGTAATAATGTTTAAGAAGTATCATTTCCTGAATCTGTTGACTGCGTTATTCGTATTGGCGATGTTTGGGTTAAATTTCTTTGATTCGAGATACGTAAAGATAGTCTTAGCATTGCTTCTATTGAGTGTTGCTCAAGATGTCGTCTGGCTAGTCTTCAAACTCGGTGTAAACTAATTTGCCTTCAAATGTTTATTATCACTATTATTTTTTATTGATAAACTATTTTGTGTGTTCATAGTCCCTATGGAATCCGAACGAAATTAGCGAATACACCCATTTATCTCCTGCATTTTCCAAAATAGTACTGATTTTCATCATTATTGTGATCGGACTGAAGGTAAAAAATAACAAAATGCGTTTAACTAAATTTATTTTATATTATATATTATGTTGTTTTTAGTTTATACTATTCATTCTGCTGTTTCCTTTTAACAAAAATAAGCACGATAGTAGTTTCTATGCCAAGATTATTGGGAATTACTAAGTGTATATGACAGGTTCAAACTCCTTCAATATGGTGACTCATCCCGACGAGTATCAGAATCCACAATTGAGTTGATAACTTACTTGTCTTTTTGTTCACTATAAGTTATAGTTTTTTTAATGATTATATTTTTTCCACAACTATTACTGCAACTCATTGTTCTTATTTTATTCGAAAATATATTATCAAAAAAACTATTAATAGAAAACTAGAAATAAATAATTATTTATAATATTAAAAATATATAAGCTTCAAATAAAATATAAATAGTATATATATAACAAAAAGAACAATAAAAATAAGAGGTAGAAAAAAAAAATCACAAAAAATGAAGAAAGTCTACGACGAAGATATCAAAATAACAATATATGTTGAATCTTGCAAACGAAAGGTTGACATGATTTGTTCTGTTCATACCAACATCCATTAAATCATGCTGAAGGTGGCTAAAAATCTAGGCTTTGACTGTTTTGACACTAAGATGCAGTTCTTTTTCCGCAGCTACATCCCCCTCAAACCGATCTCCACTCTCGCTCAAAATTCCGTCACTTCAGGAAGCACTCTCACCGCCCAAATCCAAACCGCGCGCAAACAAATCACAGCTATCCAGCGACCACAATAATTTAACCATGAGCCCACAGTCCTACAAAAAAACCAAAACGATATTTATGGGTTGACTCTGACCTGCACTTGTATACAGCCTAAATGCGTAAATTACGGAAAGGATACTGTCATATCATGTGGAACGGGAGAATTCAACTTTTTCCAGCTTATTAACAAAACAAAATGTGTGGTGTGTCCTTACCGTGACCAAATGAAGAATCCTTCAATGGTTGTAAAAGGAGTTGAACTGAGCCATTGCGTATGGAGAATGGAGGGGACCCATCTCATCAATGGATTTCCCTCACATCAAGTGACTGAGTTCCGAAAGGTGATCGAGAAACATAACTTCTATGATTATTTGAGAAAATATAAATGGCAAGGCGAATTGAAGTTGACTGTCAAGGAATTATGAGTCATATTTTAAAAAGAATTCTATATTCTATTTCTTAGCCTAATGTATGACTGGAAAATAATAAACAATTAGCAATTGTGTTGATATTATTAAATGTTAGTATTTTGCTTTTTTATAATAACTAGGAACTAATTAATATTATAATACATATTTTGTTATAATGTTTACTAACACTCGGCAGCTCGACTGCACTAAAAATGGATTACTGCAAAAGAATAACGTGAATAATGCAGGCCGGGCTCAATATATCTAAATGGAACCACTTTCCTCTGAATATAACTACGCCATTCTGAGGGAATGTAACGAGATTTAGATTAGCTTATTCTATTATTTTAGCTGTCTACTTATTATTTAAATTTCAGAACCATAAACGAAATACACTCGGCCACCACATCAACAGCTTATGTTCCAATCATCCCAAGTTAATCCCCAAAATTATTCCCAGGATTATCGCCAACGTGTCTTCCAATATGGAAATTAGACGTAAAAAAAATAAACAAATTAATACTTTTTTTTATATAAAACTTCAAAATCATATAGATGTCAACCTCAATATAATTTAAATTATAATCACGGCCCTTTCTATGCAACAACTTCGATTTCAAGACCTAATCAGCCCTATTACTAGCAAAGCCTTAACAATTATTCTCCAAATCTCCCACCTTCAAGCATGACACTCAACGGAATGACGATCATACTTCCCCAAGAAACGGAGAAATCGTCACATAATTCAGTCAACAGCAAACTAACCAAACCCAAAACCAAGATACCCGACATGGTTGTGACTTGCAACTTCTGCTACGTTTCCCAGAATATTGCAGGAAACGTCAGGAGGTATCAGTGCTATTCGTGCAGAGCGAAAAACGACTGTTCGCCAGTTCTCGACATGTTCAAGTGTTCTGGATGCTCGACAAAGGTTTGTTATAGAATTGGGTCCAGCCAGCAGATACGTTGTACGAAATGTTCGACCATCAACACTATAGGGTTAAGTGAAGTGTAAAAATCACAGACCAGTCTCAAAGAAAATTAATTTGAAGAATCAATCATTGAAATTAAGGAAGACCGAGAAACTAATGGCGAACAATATCCTCAAATATTTGATGAAGATCTTGACATCAAATAAATCAAGAAATCATATTGAAGGTGAGCAGTGATAAAGATAAGTAATGTGAACTCATTATGAGAACTATTTTTTATCAGAATTTATCAATCGAAATCTCAACTGTTTTTTTTCCTTGGCTGATATCACTTTTGGAATAAAAATTGTGCAACTAAAAAACCAAATATGGTTATTTATCAAATATGATATTTCTTATAAATCTAATATATTCTTCTTCTGTCAGGTATCCAATAATTTAATAATAAGATATGGGTTGTGTGATCTGTCATACAAGATTACATACTAATCCTTTAATATACGCATATATGTGCAGCCATAAATATAAACAATATGACATTTTCCCTTTTTTATTAATAGCTAAACAAAAAAAAACTAATTTTAAAAAATAAAATCATAAAAAATCTATCCAATTGGTAAATCATATTTTTGACCCTCCTATTTTTTCACCGCCTGCCATCCGGTTTCTTTCTCAATCTCTCGTTAACAATCTAATATGTACCATTTCGACACGACATAATCCGACCACGTCGAAACCGAAGAAGACGATATTAACTCCTATTATGAGCCAATCAATTGCATTGCCTCTGGAGGTTTTGGAAAGGTCTACGAATGCATTAACACAAACTCTAAGATTCGTTGTGCAGTGAAGGTATACTCACCGATTTTCTAAGCAATATTTTAATAATAAACTATTTTCATATGACATCTTTATATCCATAATTTAAGAGAGAAGTATTTTTTTTTAGTATTTTTTATCCCCTGTTAATATTTAGTATTTCTAACATCTTAGGTGATTGATAAAAACGCAGTCAAACCGTCCAAAACAGACGACCTTCGAGCGTAAGTTCAGATTCTCCAGTCGATTTAACATGATAATATCGTCAAGCTCTACTCCTGCCGGGAAACTAAAAATAGCCTGTTTCTCGAAATGGAGCTCATTTAATATGGGACTCTTGGCAAATTGATCAAATAAAGACGCGACAGTCATAAGCCAATCACTTCAGAAGAGGTTTCCAAAGCGATGAAGGCCATTCTGACCGGTCTAGCCTTTTTGCATTCGAAAAGCATTATCCATCGAGATCTTAAAACAGGTATTCACTAACATAATTCGCAAAAGGACAAAAATATTATTTTTTATTCTATACTTGTACATTAGAAAACATTTTGGTCTGTGATCCCAACGACTTATCTCGCCTCAAAATTGCAGATTTCGGACTGAGTATCCAGTTGGACCCTTCGTCCTTCAAACCTTGGAACCATTGTGGGACCTTACTCTATATGGCTCCTGAAGTACTCAGAAAACACCCTTACACTCGATCCGTAGATATGTGGTCTTGTGCAGTCATCATGTATCTCCTATTTGAATAAGGCAGACATCCCTTAATGACCACAAGGTCAAAACAGACTAGATCAGATGATTACTTGAAATAAATACTCAGACAATGGCCAAGTTTGAAAGACCCGTAATTCAACATTACAATATCAATAAACTAAATAAATATAAAAAATCATTTGGTACTATTGTGTTTTTTAGATTAGCCCAGAGTCTTATTGAAAAAATGAATCGACTCGAGCCTATCGAAAGGTACAGCGCGGGCGAGGCAGTCAGGCATCCTTTCATCACACGCAACCCCCACGACGTTATTCCTCTCACATACAACTAATCCTTCCAAGGCTTTTAAGTCAACCGCCAGACTTCACAATTTATCAAGATTACTCTATTGCTCGGCATGATTTGTCCTCCCAATATTGTTATTGAGCGCAATTACCTCGAAAAGATGGAGAAATGCAACGAATAATCATTGCAGGCCAAAGAGAAAATGGGTCCTAAGTGCATCTCGCGAAAAAAGATCGTTTCTGCTGAGGACATCCATCAGTTGTATATTATGGGTACTAACAGCATATTTTTTGATAAGTACCCTGACTCGTTTCAATCAGAAAGCCCCACAAGGTCTCCCCACGCATCAAGGAAGATTCTTAAACTCACTAATCTGAGTTTCGGTGATGAGTTAATAAAGATACGCGATGCTGCGAAGGAGGAATCCACAATTTCAGTTCAGCCAGCAAAATCTCGGGTTTAGATTAACCTAAAGAACCAGATTATTTTGCAAAAGGGTGTGCTGGTTGAACCATATTATGCTCACCCAAATAACAATAGCTGTCATAGCAATGGCAATAGTCCTGTGAAAGGACGCAGTAACGATATTGTGTTGCAGAAAGCCACCAACAAAAAAACCAATGGAGCCTATCCAAACAATAACAACACTTCTCCTCGCAAACTTTATCTGCACAAAAATTCCATAGTCTGTTTCCCCAAACTTGTGCCTCCTGCTGAAAGTAATCAAAGCAGTCACCAATAAAAAGCTCATCAGAATCAGAATAGCAATATAAATGCTAATAACACTACTAATCTCTATCATAATAATTTTGGTTCTCTAGTAAATAATCGTAATATTACTGGATCCAAATACAGACCTGGTTCTGTTGAAAAAGTAGATTCTCGAAAAATTAGCAACAATTCTCACAATAATCACAATCCAAACAACAATTTAATAATAAAACCGCAGAGAATACAAAGTTCCAGAAAGTATATTTCAAAGAACGAAACGATTGCTTCGGTTATTGCATTCGGCCATGGAACTCCCATGAATATAAGCAGGCCGAAATAGATTTTTAAGTGATCATCCCTTTAAATAAATGTATTTCAAGAAATTTCTTAATTGATTATTTCTAATGAAATTGCATTCATATACATTTTTGAATATAATTGATAAAAACATTGTATATATATATAAGGTAAGATTTGACTTTTTATTTGGTTTAATATAGGTTGTTTTTTAAGTGTTATATAAACAAAATAACAAAATCAATGTTTACTAATCAATTTGTAGGCTAGTATTATTTTATTTGTTTTTAGGCAAGTAATTTCTTTTCTTCTACTTCTTCTCCCTTCATTAAATTATTATATTGTTTTGCTTTATCATCGATTTTCTCTAAACTTACATTATGACTGAGGGAAGGCGGGTTCATGGCTGCATCTTTCTTGTTGATTGCTGGGAAAAATGTACCGACACTGCTCCGTTGGCACAGGATCCCGTTCATCAGTTTGACGTTCTCCAAGTTTATCGTTCTTTGGATCTTCTTTTTCGCTGGCTGGCTCAGGCTGTGTGCGAATGCTTGACTAGAAGAGATATCGAATCCAGGCTTGGTCTTGCTTATCGAGGTAAGTTTCTGTATAATTTTTCTGTTTTTTTGGTCGATTTAGGACTGACTTTCCCGTAATTGAAACGATCGGGATTGTTATTTTAGAGCGTGGTGGGTATGGATTATTTTATTGTAGCGAGAGAGCTACCCTGATGAGCGATCTTTGCTAGCTATTTTCTCAACAGCTCGCAGATGTTTAATATAAATATCATCATTATACTTTTACTTAACGAGATCGCGGCCTTGTAATGTCATACTAAGTATTTTATGGTGTTATTAATGATTAAAAAATATTTAAGATCATTAAATATTTGGTCAGTTGATACCCCTTTCTAAATAATAAACTTGAGAAAAATGCCTTATATAATAATATTTGATGGACTCAGAAAAATGATTAAGAGTTGAATAAAAAAAACTCTTACTATTTTTTTAAGGAAGGAAAATATTTGGAATAAACTTTAAAAAGCAGGAGTTCAAAATAAAAAAAATAGGGTCTTAGTTGAATTTTAGTATTTATTATTATATTTTATAAATATGGTCAATATAGAAATATCACTCCGTCATTTCGAATAAAATATCAGATGTCAATCCTCGAACACTATGGTGCTTCTCAATTCATAGCCATGGTATTCGTTAATGTAATTTATCTGATTTGCCTCCTTTATTATATAATACTGTTCGACACAGACTCTCCAATGCCTTATGTCGTTGCTTCTTCCTCCTGCTTCCTTTTATCTGAACTATATCTCATTCTGGTCAACCACTGCAGTCTTTCAGAATTTGCTTGTTTCTCGTTACTCAACCATTTCTTCTTGCTCTACTTCAGCTCAATCATCGGCAACGGCCTCATCTTCAGCCATCCTCTAGTGGGTGGAGAACATTTTAGTCTCAAGATATCCGTGTACCTAATTGGCTTCACTTCGGTATGCTGTATACTACGGATTTGCTAAGCTCCCAACTTGATTGCAGGGGAAATAATCTGTGCCATACTTGAGGAGAATTACGAGTGGGTGATTCCGGTGATGGTGGGAATTCTGGCAAGCGGGTGGCTGGAATGGGTGTCTTACGGAGCACCTTACACTCTGATCCTAAGTTTATTATCTAGTCTAACTGTTATCGTAATCGGCTTAAGCCGTCAAGTCAATAAAAAATGGGTCGCAGAAGCTTTTAGAAATGGAAATAAAGCATAGGGGAGATGATTTGATATTTCGAATTTGTGAATTAATTGGGTTGGAAAATATTTTTTGTTTGATTTAAAAATATATACAAAAGCATTAATCATTTCATTGTTAGAGTTTAAGGGCTTTAATTTTTGCAACCTACTATTCTAATTATTTGAAGATCGCCTAAAACAGTTTAATAAAAAAAATAATCATAAAAAAAAATCATAAAATGATAAGGTTTTTTAATAGAAAATACTTCAGTTTCAGCCTATTCTTCCTCAACGCTTTTCTTAGGATACGAAGAAGCCATCATTTTTTTTAATTAAATCCATTCTTCCTTATTATAAGGTCTTTACAGAACTTGTTAAAAGATTTAATGGATCATAGCCAGCTCCTCTTCGTTTTCTTAATTTTCCTATTTTGCGGCAGTCTAAAAACATTCGAAAAATATGTTTTTTAATAAAGATGAGAAGGACATACATTTTGAACGAGGGTATCCGAAACAATTTCAGATTCCTTCTTAGCAAGTCCCAGCATTTGCATAAACCTTGAAATCATCTTTAATGGTAACCTTTTTTAAATAATAAATGATAAACTTTATTGTCATCAAGTTTTAGTATTTATATGTATTATCATTTGCCGGCATTGATTAGATTAGAGCATGAACATAAATAAAAACTATGAAAATTGACATTAAAAATGAAATTTGCTGAGATTTTTCGTTTATACAATTCTCGTTACTATTGAATTGTAGACTCTATAATTTATAGGCTTTTATTTTATAAATTATTTGATTAACTGGCCCTATCCGCTTCATTTTTTATTTTCAGGTTCTGATCTGACCAATATTCAAATACTGAAAGCTTAATTGAAAAACGACAATCAAATATGGTTATTTAATTCAAAGTTGAAATTCATACAATTTTTTTTAAAGCCTCTTTTGATTTTTTACAAATAATACTTATTTATGAATAACCCTTAAATATTAGCTCCATTTCATAAAATAGTCCTTTTTCTCTCCAGCCTATTTTCTATTTTAATTAAAGAACTTTATCAAATATTATAATAATATATTATTTAATGAATTTCTAGTTGATAGTTTAAAAAAGTATTAAATTTGATTCATTCATATTTTTGAGCTCGATATATTTATCATATCTCTATATATTTATCTAAAAAATTAAAATATTTCAAACTGATTGAGTCTCTAAATATTGTCAATATGAAAAGAACAAGCTAACATCGCATCGAGATCGACCTTTTGGATTCTAATGAGGAAATTTCAGCACCTCCAAGATTGAGGGAACTCTTCAAAGTCTCAAGAGTCCCGATTCGCATCTATCCCAAAGCGGAGTACTCGAAATCTCCGCTTTGGATTGCTGGTTTGCGTGATCTGGAATCCAACCTCCCCGAACTTATGGCAGGCCCATACCAACAAATGAGGCTGTTAGGAGAGAAGATACTTGAAAAATAGAAGAATATCAATAACAGGAGGATGGATTTTGTGTGGAACACATTTTGTTCCCTTGCGATCTGTTCTATCGAAGTTAACCCTGAACAAATTCCGACCTTAGAATCGCTCTAGCAGAGAGTCGTCCCCTCGATATGTGAGATAAGCCTCACCTTCGACTCTTTGATCCAAAAAATATTCAACAAAGAGGATTTGGGGAAAGTGGACCAGAAGCAAAATTCTGCAATGATCGCAATTCTGAAGGAAATTCAAGATCCACAAAATCTTCCTCTGAGAATCAAGATTTTTTAGGGAAATGCGATCACTTTATAAAATATCATTAGAGCCCCTATTTATGAGCTTTACAGCCCCAAGAAGCGTAGGGAATACTAACAGCTGGTTGGTTTTCAGATGATCAACTCGATTAAAAAATAGTCCTCGTAATCGCCTGTGACTGCTAGCGAGGATACGATATTGGATAACTTTGACGATGTGAGAATGAAGCTGAAAGAGGAAGCTTCAAAAAAGCTAGAGTAAGCAGCAAAGCAAGCTAAGATTGAACGAGAATGGAATGAAGTGAGTTCGTAGTTGAAAAATATGATAAAGCGTTGGAAAAAAGACTGGACCTTCAAGTACACAGAAAAACTGCCTGAAGAGACTGCTGAATTTTTAACAAATAAACTTGGTTGATGTATTGAACAATATTGAATAAAATGTATGATTCTTTATAGTACTATTTTTTAGTTATGGCTTGCTTTTATTATTCAATTTAGTTATTCATTTTAATATATTAACGTAAAAAATTAACAAAAATGAAACTATATACTCTTTATTGAAAAATGAAATATCAAATTATAAACAATAAGTTATAAATAATTAAGATATTTAATAATATATTGGACAAAAAAAAAACACACAAACAAATAGTTTTATTTATTTTACTATTCCTTCTACACCTCAGAACATCATAATTAGCATCTCATCATATGACAACACTACCTTTGATATTCACGGAAAAGGGACGCAGAAATTCGCTCACTGAAAGACCACAAAAAATGGGTGGCATCTACTCCATAAACATCGGCCAGATCAAAGGGCCATTTCTCGACAAAGATGTGAACTTGCACAATCGACAGAGCATTGAGCTTCTATCGGAAAGATCATTTTATAAAAATCGTTCATCGCTAAGACAGGACGGCTCAAAAGTGACGAACGCTACATATTAAAACTATAATAAGAATGTTGCCTATATCCCTGAAGAAGGCACCGCAAGTGGCATGGCGTCGATAACCAATTTTAATAATAATGACGAGGTTCAAAGCTTCAGAACAGCCTAAACTGAGATAAAGGTAACAATCAAATATAGCCAACTATAAAATAATGATAATATTTATTTGTCTCTACTGTAGAAATAAATTTAACTCTGTTAATAACACCTATAAAGTACCCGAAAATAAATGCAAAAGATCAAACGCTAGATCGCCTAATACCGCAATACCATGTAGTAATACTCCGATGCTTTGCACCAAGACGTCGTTGTCCAGTTCCGACTCCTCAAAACAAAGTTATTTGATCTCAGCAGGTAGAATAATGTCCACCTGATCCTGACCAAAAAATAAGTGGGTGCGTTCACAGAAGCCTTATAGACCTTGAAATGCCATTACTAGGTGTCTGAGGAGAAGCTAAACAAAGCCGAACAGTCCTTTCGAGGCTCACACCAACAGCACAGCAACGAATGAAGTTTAGTTAGAAGGTGTTAAAATATCCATACTTTATATTTTGTCTTCACACAATAACATCAACATAATAAGATTTATTGTAATTCGTTTTTAGGGAATGATTATATTTTAGTTTGGTTGAATCTGATTGCACTAAAAAAAAATATCGTTAACATCTAATCCTATTAAAAAAGTTTGTATTCTTTACTTTGTATAATTATTAAGAATTAAGATCAATCTTCAATTCGAATACTTAATATTATTTATTGTTCAAAAAAACCAATATGTATTTATGTATATAAAAAAAAACCACATTATATTTTTCTTCTATTTAAAAAAAGATAGTATCTATTTAATTCTCTAATCATTAATATCCAAACTTTCCATTACAACAACAAAATTTGACCTCACAAATAATCAGGAATAATAAAAAAGTAACAAAAAACTCAAATCATCAAACGAGAAAATCATCTTATCATGCAGAAACTCAAAACGACTGGCGACGAATTCGGACCGAGGTATCAGACCAAAAATCTGGTCGGAAGTGGAGCCTACGGAGATGTTTACGAAGCAATCAACAAAGAAACGGGTCAAAAAGTAGCCATAAAAAAATACAAAAATCTATTCACCAATAAATTCATTGCGCTGCGAGCACTTCGGGAAGTGGCTCTACTCAGAGCAATCAACTCCCCACGTATTATCAAGATTTATGAAATAATACCTCCGACCGACTAACAAAATTTTGACACTCTGGCCGTGGTTCTCGAATATCTTCCTTTCGACCTGAAAAGGATCTACGAGAAAGCCATAAATATTGACGACATCCACGTAGAGTCCATTATTTATAATCTGCTAGTCGGACTCAAGTACCTAAAATCCGCAGGTATCCTCCATCGAGACTTAAAACCATAGAATATTCTGATGGACAAGAACTATCAGATTAAACTATGCGACTTCGGCTTAGCCAGAAGCGTGGCAAACGGACTCAATAACTCCAAATCAAATTTCGAGCAACTGAGCGAAGCTGAGAGCAAAGGGGTTGAGTCTATCGAACAAAATAGCAATAATATTAATAATAATAACATTTTACTGGCGAAGCAAAATCAGCTAACTTTGCATGTTGTGACTCGTTGGTACCGAGCTCCGGAACTGATCTTGTTGCAGTCTGAATATGATATGGCCATCGAGATGTGGTCAGTCGGTTGCATCTTGGCAGAGATCATTGGGATTCATAAGAAAAATAAGAAATCCATGTTCAAATATAAACCTTTGTTTGATGGAAAGGCGTGTTTCCCGCTTTCTCCTCCCAAAAAAGAAATGGTTAGTTCCTATAAAAATTAAAATGGATTTCCCCACAGTGACGACGATCAAATGTAAATAGAAAACTTCAAATAGATAGATTCTCAAAAATTTAAAACTTTACATCGTTTTTTCCTTGACCTTTTTAATTATTTATTTATTTAAACTGATGTAGATCGAAAATATTAAATGTAATTGGTACACCTACTTAATAAGAGTCTGATTGGATCAAAGATAAATATGCTCTTGGATACATACGCTCGTTCCCCCACCGTCCTCGCAAAGACTTATCGAAAATGTTCGAATACAGCAAAAAATAATGGATCGATTTCCTCGACCGGACACTTGTTTTCAACCCCAAAATCAGAATGACCGTCGAACAAGCACTGGAACATCCGATATTCCAGAGTGTCAGAGACATGTCTGCCGAGAAACCAGCAGAACTAGGATTGGAACTGACCAACCTGCACTCAGGACTGAGCATCGAAGAGATCAGGTAGCAGTTTTTAATATAAATTCGAAGATACGTTTGATGGATAAGTAAGAGATATCTATATCTATACATATATCTCAGCCATCCAAAATATTGTTTCATGTCTAATAGTGTGGTTCGAGTATTAACTAATGTATATTGTAAAACTAAAAAATACTATTTTTTATTGAAGAGTTATTTTTATTATGAGAGAATTTTCATTATTAAATATAATTAGTGGGTAGTGATATATTTTGTTTTTTGCTTTTTAGACTTTCCTTATCAAATTTAACTTATATACATTTCTTATTAATAAAAATACCCTTACTTATATCTCCTGAAGAGCATATGATCAAACAAAAACAATAAGCGCATCAACAGAACAGCACGTTCTCCTCTTCCCATTCGGACTCCAACAAGTCTGGGACTGCCCTTGGGGAAGAAGAAATGTCCTACTCTCAACTCGCCCATGTGTATTCAACCACAGGCTTCACTTTCAAGTCCCAGAAGGTCTTAAAGTAGCTGTCTCTAAACCCTCGATTTCAGTATCCTCAGCAAATGGTCCTCAGTATTTGCAAACTGCTGCATCTCAACCAGTTCGAGCTCATCTTCTTCAGCCAGATTCTCGCTTCATAAGATCCTTGCCACTAATCATAAACTTAAATATTTTTCCTGTCAAGCCTCAAAATATCTCACATTGACGACCCGACCAATAGATCACTCTATCTATATTTACTGGTTGTCGGTTATGCGGTCAAGCATTACTTGAATGACTCCATGAGCATTTATGAGCTAGAAGTGAAGAAGTTAGTGCCATAATTCACGCAAGTATTTCAGGCATGGGCCAAGAAATACGCAAGGGTTTTCAAGATCAACCCCAAAAAGCTCAATACTTTTTATATGGAACTCATGAAAAACGCTGACAACGAAGATCTGAACTTTAAAAACTATAATGAGATCGTTTAGGAACTAGGGTACATTGGGCCAGCGGAGCTGAGCGATGAAGATGAGCATCCGAATAATAATAATAGCATTATTAATCACAATAACAACAATAATCATGGAAACAATAGCAGCATAGGAACTCCAGAGCAAAACAACAACCTTGGTCAAATGGATAACTCGATGGTGGAGCTATCTCATTATGCCAACATAAGTCACCCGAACTTAATGGATGACTGAAAATTGTAAAATTGTGTTTCCTAGTATCGCATATTTTCCTAACTTATTTGGGTTGTTTTGATATTGGAATTAAATATCTTATATTTATCGGTCACCATTTTTTATGACCCATATATTAATATCGTATTTCGTCATAACTACAAATCTAAAAAATAAAAAAAAAAAAAAAAAAAAAAGTAAAATAGTAAATTAAATTGTGATTTTCAAGCTACAAAATGTATTCATTGGCTAAAAGTTTAGCATAAAAACCAATAAATCTAAGTCAATATTGATATGAGTCAATAATATTCAGTTGATTACTGTTAAAATAGAACGAATTCATGTTAAATAATATAAAAAAATAAATAAGAAAGTGAAATAATTAAGATGTACACTAGAATATAGAGAACCGTATAAGGTTATCAAACTATAAAATCCCTATATTGTTATGTATTCAATTCTTGCTAATCTCAATATCCGATATTACAGATGATATTTTATTAGGCAAGATTAATCTAATTAATCGGCTCCAACAATAAGAGTGATTGAATTTGGAATCTGTTTTAATTATAAAATAAATATCTATTATGTCCGAGACACAAGCCACCACTGCTAAATTTTAATAAATTTTAATAAATTTTAGATTTCTACTTATATTACTCGTTTAATATATAAAGACAACATTAACAACAAACCACATAAACTATAAAAAATCATGGCATCTTCAACTCCATCAGTATTCTAGCGTGCATTCTCGGCAATATTCTTCGGTGGTTCCTTAATAACTGCCTACGAATACTATACTAAAAACTATCGAATCCTACGACCCGAGAACTATACCGTTCTTGTGAAGACAAAGACTGGAAAAATATTTACGGAATCCCAAGCAGATCATATTAACCTCATACCCTATTTCTACCAACCGCATCTCTTTCAAACCTACTCGAAATACGAAATTCGCAGCAAAGCAGCCAGTCGTGAGCGGGACATCGTGAATATGCATCTAATGGTCGAGTGCAAATGTCTCGATCTGGTAAAATTGTTCGAGTAGTACGGAGATGATGTCGAGCATGGGGTCCGAGAGAGGTTGAGTGACCAGATTCGGGAAGCAATAAAAAAATTAAATATCAGGGAGGCGAAACCCAACCAGGTGAAGGAGATAGTTCGAAAAGCAATCGAAGACAATGTGGTAAATGACGGAACTGTGGATATGCAGGTGCAAGTATTACGAGTCGGAATTGAAGACAAGGTTCGCTATCGATACCTCCCTGAGATATTAATTTGATTTGTTCAGAGCCTTGTACGATTTTGTAGAAAGAAATTTATTCATGTTATTATTTTTTGTATTTAAAAAATCTATTTAATCTATTTTAACTTGTTTCTAATTTCCTTTTTTGTTGTTATATGAGAAAATAATTTGGCTTTAGTGATTTTTTTGACACATTTATATTTTTTTCATTCTTTAAACAGAATCTATTCATCACTGCTATCTTCATGCTGCTTTACGAATGCTTTACGGGGAGCAGCGGGCGCTTCATTATACTGGTCCTCTTAAGAATCCGAATCTTTAATCTGTCTTAGCTTCGGTTAATCCTCTCTTCTTCGCTGAGGTCGCTCCTGCCTGACCATTTCCACTTCTTGAAGAAGTTAGGTATTAGGCACTTCATACTCGTTTTCATAGTCGTCTTCATCTCTTCTTTTTCCTTTTTTCTTGCCTTTCTTCTCCCTCATGTAGGTTTCTTCTCGTTTAGGATATTTTTTAGATGATTCGTTTAGCCCTTGCATGTAGACACTGTTCAACATTTATTCAGCCTCTTTCTGTCTCTAGATGATCATCCTCCTCTTTTCTTCCTCTTCCTCAACTATCCTGTCTTCTTCTTCTTGTTTGCGTTTTAATGCATCCTTTTTTTATCGGATTCTGTCCTCCAGTCTCCTTCTTTCTTCCTCCGCGATTTTTTGCTTCAGTTCCGCTTCTCGCTCGTAGATCCCGAAACTCTCCTCCCTGGATTTTATGTACATTTTCTGGTCCTAAGCTTTTTCTTTGAGTCTACTGAGGTCTTATTTAAGCTTCTCTTTGCATTAGGGATTAGATATACCCCTCAGATATTCAAGGATTGGCATCCTCGAAAAGTATTGGATTAAAACCAGACATCTCCTGAGATAACTAATGGCCGACTTAGTCTTGGCCACTTCTTTGTTTCTGTTATCCAAAATACTTTAACTCCATTTCTGGGTGAACAGAGCCAAGTTATACCGCACCATCGAGTTCTCGGGGTGGCACAACACCAATCTCTTCAAATATCGGATGCCTTCTTCATGCCTGCCTTGAAGCAAGTAGATCAGAGCAATCGTCATTTCTGCAGTCACGTTTCCCTTTCCAAATTTCTCAACGTATTTTTTTAGATTAACGAGAGCGTTTTAATACTATTGGGCTTTGTATAGACAGATGCCTAAGTTTAAGAGAAATTTAGGGTGTATTTCGTCGAGGTGCTTTATTTAGTTGAAACAATTGATGGCCTCTCGGTGTTTCCCAAGCTCTGATAGAAAAACTCCCAAAAGCATCAGTCTAAATGGGTTGCAAGGATCGTCTTCGCACAATTTGAGACACTATATTGCCTTCGCCTTGACGGACTATTTGATTGTGCGAGTATTCGAGTCTGATTTTTGAATGATGAAATCATAATCCAAACATTCTCCAAGTACTATACTATATGAATCGCGTTGGGTTTCACGGAGGATATCCTTGGCTGCCCTTTAGCTTCCCGCCATTTTGTGGATAAATGCCTTCATTAAACAGGCTTTGTCGGCTTTGGTAATTTTAGCTTTGGTCTCCGCAGCGAGCTTAATGGCCATGTCGCACCAGTGCATTGCCTGGGTATTGTCACCCTTGGCGTACTCCATATGAGCTAACCGCACAAATACGTCGATGTAATACGGATTAATTTCTAGCACCTTGTTATACAATTACCTGGCTTATTGTTATCTCAGGTTTTCTTCGTTCATAATTGCAAGATTAAAGTAAACAGTCATATAAAGTCCTTTTTATTTAATGTTTGCTAGTACTTAGTCTTCGTGCTGCTCCTCTTTCCAAAGTGCGATCTGTGTGAGGGCTTTATTGAAATGGGACACCGTTTCCGCGAAGGGAAGGTTAATAGTCATGGAGAGTACCCCGATGTTGATGTAAAGTTAAGGTTGTACAAATATGTGGAGGCCAGTCAAAACCTCTCCTGCCATTTTGTACAATTGTAAAGCTCTCTTGGGGTCGGTTTCGACCAACATGTTGCTGTTTTCAATAAGCGATTCGTAATCCTTACCATTATACTTGATCGCCTCAATGTAGTACTCGATTGATTAGGTGCGGTCTTTCTTGTTCGTAGTTTTGGACTTTACGTAAGCAAATGTTCTGTAAGTGTCGTTCAGGAGTTTTTTCTTCTTTGGGTTAATTCCTTTGTGGGCTGAATCAAGGAGCTTGATGGCTTAAACGAAGTTAGGATTAGAAGGATGAATGTAGGACTGGGCAAGATTGATGTTGACGAATAAAACTGTTTTATTGATGGCGGAGGTATAGTTCTTAAGGCAAGAGGCGTAGTCTCCGTTCAGATGGTTCATTTAGCCCAGTAGATGGTAAAACCGACATCTCATTTAGATTAAATCGTTCCTCATGGATTCCGATTTATCTGAAAAAGTCACTAGTTTTTTCAGGGAATTCAATCCTCTCTCACAAACCTTTTCCAGTTTATCAAAATCCTTTCTGAAAAGATAATGCTCGCCCAGATGGATTAGCACAAGAGGATGGTTCGGATTAGCCTTATAAGCCTATTTTAGATACCTGAAGTATGTCTCGGAGTCACCTTCATGGTAGGAGATGGTGCCATAACCAATAAGCCCTTCGACACAAGCTGGACTCAAATCAAGGATTCTCTTAAAACATAATTTTGCCATCTCGTATTTTTCGAGCTAGTAAAAGCAATAAGCCATTCCTATTCTTCCTTTGACAGGCAAGGATTTGTTCATCCTGAGAGCCCTTTTATAATAGTTGAGAGAAGTTTCGTAACTCCTTTTGGCAAAGTAAAACTGGGCAAGCCCCAACAAGCCCACCACACTCATGATTTCGTCGTCTTGATTTTTCTCGATGCTTTTGTTGAAATTGTCCTGAGAAATATTGAAATTGCCTTCGTAAAAGAAGATGAAGCCTCGAAGGGAGAAAGAGACCCGGCCTGCCGACAGTCTGACTTTCTAACTGATGTTGAGGAACTTGATGACTTCCGGCATGTTGCGATCGGTTTATTATTTGCTAGCTATATGCGAGCCACATATATAAATAAATTGATTTTTAAAAATATATAATATTTTATGGTTGCTAAGGTTTACATTATTTGATTGCTTTGGCTAGTTGAAGTCCTGCAAGACTATTATATATTTGCACCTTGGCGTTTTGACTATGCACGTCTTTGTAACGCTGCTTCTGCAGGTCATGTCTTTCCAAATATTGCATAAAGTCGAAACATAAGGTGGGATCGATTCTGTAAATAGTTGTCTATATTCAGGATTTTTTGAAAACATAAAAAATATATGTGGTTTTTTACTGAGACGAATATCCACTTATCGAGAGGCATGTTGAGCGAAGAACAGTAAACCTTGAAGTCTCTATATTCGTTAGGAGCAAGCTGATGGAGTTTCCCTTCAATGATATCTGGAAACTTTGGATTGTTTTGATCCATAGTTTAAACCTACATACCTTGGTAAAATAATGTGTTATAATAATTTAATAATAATATTAAAAAAAAAACAATGAAAAATCTAAAACAAAAGAAAGTTTTTGGTTTGAATACATTTTAGAGATATAGACATAATTGATATGTATCTATTATTTAATAGAATATTTTGGGCTCACATAACTAATATGTATATATATATGAAATAAAGTGAGTAGCAGTCTCGGAAAAAAGACAATGCCTCTACACGTATTAATATATAGCTTCCTTCGGCCTATATACAGCCGTTATTAAATAATAATAAAATATTTATAAACAGACAATAAAGGATTTACATATTGTATGTACAACATAGTTGTTACATTTTATAAATATATATTAATTTATTAATTTTTATTTGTCATTTTATTATCCAGATAAAAAAAGGTATCGGAATACTATGTAGCTTAGTAATGGAGATACAAATCTCCATCTTGAACGTGGTTATGAATACGTGTCTCAAGCGTATATGGATCTGAACGATATCGCAGAAGACGAGATGGACGCCATCCACCCACCACCGAAAGTCTCCATATTCAAGTCATTCCTGCATATGCATCTTAACAACGAAACTCAAAAGTCATTTTGTCCCCGACCTGAATATATCCGGTACAGACAGATTATCTAGCATTCTGACCTAACGAGGGTGTAAGGGAGCCGCAAACACAACTATGTACTATCACTGCTCACCAAAGTGTGGATGCAGGATCTCTTTAATAGCTTCCTGGACGACTTCGAGAAGATGTACTTATAAAAAAACGAGGATATCAAAAAGTGCAAGTTTACCGTTGCCGATCGATACTTATTTTAAATGCATCAGTACCGATAGTTCATAGAAGAAGGAAACCTAAATTTTGAGGCCCGAAAGAAATCTGGGCATGTACCTCTTTCCAAAGTTATGATGCTCAGCGATTAAGCGCTGTATTAAGTGCTTGAACACAGGGGTAAACAATTTGAACATGCAGATTCTACCAATACAGCCTTCAAAGTCATCTAAAACTATAGCAAAGATGGGGAAGGTGCCAAATTTGATCTGCTAAAAAACTTCACTCCCTATTGCAAAAAATAGCAAATTGAAGCCAACAGAGACTATATTTATAATGACCTTATTCTACTGTTTGAGGAAGCCATAGCGGAAGACAGTAACTATAAGGCTGACCTCAGTGACTTGATTGGATAATGCGGACATTTGGAGTGCGATGTGAAAGTAAAAAAACAAAACAACTCTTTTAATGTGGTTGGAGTCAGGCGCATCCTTGTAAAATGGGCCGAAAACTTGCTCGACACTGATCTCAAACTCATATAAAATCCCGCTTTCCACGCCTTCATTTCGGACAAGAAAAAGGTTTTCGATAACTTCTACATAAACTCAGGCAACCTGATCGAGCCAACCCACGAACTAATAATTGATATCCTCCTTGAGCTCCTGATCCAGTCAGTCTTCATTCCGATCCAAGACTCCAAATAGATTAATCTCAAACAGAACCCGAAGTTTGGCTTCTACATCTACGATCTGTTAAGGAGCAAGATCAAGGTAGACTCAGTAGAGAAGATCCAGCAAATAATTTAATCACTCAAGACCTGTAAAGGTACTCGTAGGAACATCTAAATTTTTAGAGTAAAAAACAGACTCAACACTCACAATAGGGACGTCATGGTCAATTTTAAATACGGAGATGTCCTGGCTGCAGAACTGCAGATAGGCTTAAGCGATAATTATGGCGACGCTGAAGCCGAGATGAAGCACAAAAAGTATGAATACAAACACTTTTTGTACGAACTGAGCCGAAGCATATTCGGACCTACCATGGAACTTATAATTCTTTATGAGGATGCGAAGAAGAAGGATGGCATCAAGGCCAATATGTACTCCAAAGGCTTGATCTCGAAACGCTCATTAATCCCTCAGAGCGGAATTATTAACACGGATGTAAAGTGCCCATCAGGACACAATATGCTCTGCATAACCAAATAGAAGATCCTCAAAGAAGATGATAACATGTGCAGGTGGTGCTTCCGAAATCTTACAAAATAGTTTTTGTACTGTTACAAATGCACCATCACCTACTGCCAATCGTGTTATCGGATGTTTGTGGAGAAGCGCGTGAAGGCAATCCAGGAAAATACCCACGCTGTCCTCCAAATTTAGTCTATCAAGGATATCAGTAAAATTAACGGTTATGCCCTGGTCATGTTACACCTGAGCTACAGCCCGGCCTCACAACTCATGCATAAGTTCCTTCAGCAAATCACGGATCAGATGAAAAACGATAAAGTTACGATTTGCGTGTTGACAGTGGACGGGAACGATGACGCCCAGAAGTTTGCATCCAAAGAAGGCATCAATCGCTACCCAGCCTTCTTAATGTATACCGCCGATACCATTCGTAAAAAGATCGTAGGCGCCAGCATCTACAAAATTTACGATATCTTGCAGGTGATGCGGGTCGAACGAAACTCCAAAAAGTGTCCTGAAGACCACGAGCTCATCTCCACGAATCCGGTGCTATTCTTAAACTGGAGGTGCAACGAATGCTATCGTGAAAAAACTCCTGAAGACACCATCATTTACTACTGTAATAGTTGTCTATATATATGCTGCGAATCTTGCAGTTTCTCCAAACAGACAAAGACACAAACCTACGAAGACTTTAATGGTATTTCCTACCTGTCAACACCGCTGGCAGTCACCAAATAGGTCCTATGTACCAACAACCATAGCATGAAAATGTGCCATAAAGACACTGGACGAGAGGTACGATATTCTTGCACCAAGTGCAAAAAGCCGTTCTATTTTATCAGTGAGTACGGAGTGTATAAATGCGAAGAATGCGAGAATAACGACAAGCAACCCCAAGTGCTCTTTTGCAGCAAATGCACCGACAGCAGCCTATCGACAATCATCGATCGTAACTAACTCGCCAATCATTGGGTGGAAAGTTATCTAACAGATCTCCCTTTATGTTCAGGTTGCAAGAAGCCTTACAAACTCAGCTACCATTCACACGAGAAACAGAACGGGTGGAAGTGTTTAATCTGTAAGAAGGCCGAAATCAATACGGTCAAGCACATTAGCTGCGAAACCTGTAAAATCAAAATTTGTAGCAATTGCAAAGGAACGCTGCTCACGACCAAGCCCAAAGACGATGTCAACAACATCAAAGCGCAATGCTCAGGCTGCAAAGACCTGCTCAATTACAACAAAACCATAACGCTAACTTTCTAAGGTTTCGCATGCAAATCCTGCTCTAAAAGGTTCTACATCAACTCCTCTCACTATGAATGCCGTAAGTGCCACTTTTACTACTGCAAAGTCTGTATCCAAAACACCAAAGTCAAGATAAAACTCTTTATTTACCGCCAGCAGATCGACAAGGATGTTGACATGTTCAGTAACGATAGTCAGCAGCTACTGCCTTAAACACAATAAACCGATGTCAAGGAATATTAATTGAGCCTTCCAAAAAGAACAGATCTCAAGACATTGACTACATTACTCAAGAAGTTAAAATATCTAGAACATAATGCGGTGGGTAGTTACAAAAGAACGAGCGAGTGGTTTGGAGAGAATTACGACATCAATGCAAAACTAATGGATATGGAGTCATAACCCAACATCCATTTTTTTGAAGCATCAGACCTCTCAATGAATATTCTATCATACATTTTGCTCCCGTAAGTCAATGGAACGGCAAACCAAAGCTCGCATCCGCAACAGAATGTATAAGAATCATTTAACCCTTTCAGTTAATTTATGTCACCAAATCGAGGAGAGTCGAGTGCAAATCTATTGAAGATTACCAATGTAGTACCAACTCATTAAATGCGAGGCGATGTACATACTAATGGATTCACCCCGAAAAGTCCTTCCTCAAAGTAGAAGTTATATCTGGAGAAGTCTAGCATCTAACCACAATAGAAGAAGCCATCTCTATTCAACAGATAGTGTTGTAGCTTCATGTGAGTCCTAATCAAAAAATATATAGTGACTGTTAAATTTTATTTTAGATTTATATTATTTTTTCTACTTTTTCTTTGAATTTGATGTCAAATTTTACATTATTTTATAAAAGATATATTTCTTGTTTTTGTTTATAAAATAATCATAATATATGACTACATCGATACTATTTTGAACAAAATCAGCTTAAAACTATAGACATGTATATAATTATTGTAATATAATATTCTTTAAACAATCTACCACTGTATATCTTTTTAACATATATTATTTTCAAATGAGGATCGTCAAAAGAGGATATAAAAAAGGATCCGATGGCTATGTCATCGTTGAACCCACCGAGGATGAGGATCTCTGGCACCTCTATAACCTCATCCAAGTCGGAGACTGCATTCGAATGGCTACCAGAAGAAAGATTGTCAGGGTCGGAAACAACACCGGAGTCAAAAATATCGAAAAGAAGAGACTCACTCTAACCCTCAGCATCGTCAGTGTTGATTACTTCTCAGAAGGAGATCGTCTGACAATCAGCATAAAGGGAAAGAACGTCCAAGAGAACGAATTTCTCCAGATTGGCCAGTACCACACCTTCATGGTAGAGCTTAACCAGAAGATCACCATAATCAAAGAATATTGGAGCGATTTCGAAAGCTCCTTGCTCCGAGAAATGTCCACGTAAGGAGCGGACTGCGAGGTCGCAGCGATTGTGATGGACTAAGGAATCGCCAACATCTGCTACATTAAGAACTCAATGACTCTACGCAAATTAAAAATTGAAAAAAACATCTCAAAGAAATCGAGTGGCGAATAGATCTATACCAAGTCCCTCAAAAAATTCTTTGAGGAGTGCTACCGAGGAATCCGGAGTTTGGACTTCGCCAGAATCAAACTGCTCATCATCGCCAGTCCAGGAACAGTCAATTAACAGTTTTTAAAATATGCCAAAGAGGCCATTGGAGACGACAAAGGGATTCGGAAGGAGTTGGAGAAATTCGTGCTTGTAAAGTCGTCATCGGGATTTATTGCCAGTTTGAATGAGGCCTTGGCTGACCCAAAAGTGGCCGACAGACTGAAAGACACGAAAGCAGTGCGAGAAATCCGAGCTCTGGAAAAGTTCTACAATACCATGAAGGTGAACATCAACAAGGTGGCATACGGATAGAAAGACGTATTTGAATGCAATAACAGAAATGCAATAGAGACATTGCTCATATCAGACAAATTGTTTAGAACGAAGGATTTAAATAAAAGAAAGGTTTATAATAATGTTGTCGAAAACATCAGAAAGAAGGGGGCAGAAGTCTATATATTTTCTAGCCTGCATCAGAGCGGGGAGAAACTGAACAACCTGACTGGGATTGCAGCAATCCTGAGGTTCGAGGTGGAGTTGGAGGAAGAGTTCAAGGAGAAAGAGGAGTTGAACGAAAAAGAATAGGAAGAACTGGATAACTTGAAGCTCAACGAAAATCTTCTCAAAAGATACGCAGAAGAGTTCGGAGCAGAGGAGAATTAAGATGATGACGATGGTGGATTTTGAAATCCCATCAAACATATAAATATATATCTAGTTACAGAAATATGACATCCATATGAAATAAATATAGAATCATAAAAATAACAGAGATTTAAATAGAAAATAATTAATACAGACACATATAAATGACAAGTCATTAAAAATACGCAATTTACTATCGATCAATAATGAGGCTAGACAAAGTGTTACTAAAGCTTGGGCTGGATCAGTGGATACATCTGGTGCATGTAGCAACAAGCCCATAGCATCCAGCACTGGATTCCGGTTATTGTCACTGTTAACAAAGCAATTCTATATGTTTTTCATATAACAAAATATCGATATGCATTTATTTATTTGAATGAATGTTTTTTTAGTTTGTTTTCTTTTTACTTTTGGTTTTCCCATGCTTTGTCCTCAGGAGAGCTTTCTCCGACATGCTTGATTATGAAGTAGCCGGCCACAATTATTAAAATAATCCACACGATTGTTCCAGTGAGGAGTCCCATTATGTTTTAAGAAATGTTTCGAATATTATTATTATTTGTTATTTTTTTGTTGTTATCACTATTATTTATAAAATATGAAAATATATCTATATTATTAAGTTATTCACTTTATATATTTATACATCCAAATGCTGACAAAATAAATGTATGTATCATTAATATTTTAGAATCAATTGTTTTTAATTCAGTTGTTTTTAAAATATTTAAACATAAAAAATAATAATAAATATTTGTATATATATATATTCACTCCCATCGTAATTTTGTTATTTTTATATGGATATATTTGGAAATGTAAAAGATATTAATTCATTTCAAAATGCAATACAAGTAAACTCAGCGCATTCAAAACAGATATAGGACAATAAATAACGTATGCAATCCTATTTATCGCGAAATTTAAATTTTATAATATTACTGTTAAAAAAAATAAAAATATACGGAATTAAAAGCAAAATCATTATTCAATTTCTTCGATATAGTCATGATATATATCTTATATAGTCCAGATATATCTTATATATATTATATATAATTAATAAATCCACACATCAAAATAGCCAGACTTCATATTTAATATTATTAGGCGATAATAAGTATTAATAAACCATATTAATCGAGGCATTTAAACAGATTCACTGAATATTAGGAACCTATTAAAGAAAATAGATATGTGTTAATAAGTGTATATCAAAATATAGATGACTTATCGATCAAAAAATATTTATTTAAAAAATGATTGTATATTCATCATGTTTATATATGTTTTGTTTTGTGAAATTATTTATAAACAAATAAAAAACATTGTTAAAAAAATGATTTAAATCAAGTAAAATTATGCTGACTCTCCACAGTCTGAGGAAATTTAAAGTTAAATATCTGAAAACTCTTGTGCTATTTGCAGGACCACAGATACAGAAGTTTTAGGGATGCTTTGGAACATAGTTTAAGAAATAAAACTAAGGCACAAAGAACACCGCGACTCGATTAAACCTAAAAAAGGAGCAAAACCTCCGAAACGGGCGATATCGGTGCGCATCATTCCAGAGAGCATGTACCTGAAAAAGTTTCAAAATGGGCTTC
>JAHDVE020003902.1:0-90335 GCA_022606495.2 Halesus radiatus
CAACTGGCTGAATAACCTCGGCATCCCACTATGACCTCCACCAACTATCCTCTACCATACGAGAAAGAATGAAAAAAATAAAAATACAAGGAAAATAAAAAGATAACGTTCGTAACTGTGACTTAAATCGTCCTCTGAATTGATATTCTCTTCTTCAATGATTAAATATTACAATGAGGTACATTAGCTTCTTATATATTTATTGCTAATAAATTGAATATTCATTCTAGACATATAGAAAAATCAATAGATGTCCCATATAAATAAAATAGGATAGGTATATCCAAGATGACATCTTGCAAATATGTATGTTCGGGTAGAACTTTAAATTACACAAATCAAAAAAATTATGTCACCCAAAATAACGTGGGAAATAATTAAAGATAATATTAATAATTCAAGTTGAGATTATTATGAGATCAATGTTAATGACCGAATGTTATTAGGTCTCAATGGCTCAATTGGTAGAGACGTTGATCCCGGTAAGACTACAGGATCTGGGTTCAAATCAAAGTTGCAAATGTTATCTTTTTCATTTTCTGTGCCTTTATCTGAATTGTTGATTAGACTTGTTGAGGAGGCAAAAGTCACGAGACACCCATTTTGGCACCAGCTTTGATTCACTGACGTTCACGATTGTTTCGCGTGATTTTAACTGTGGTTAACAACTTACAAAACATTTATAAAAAGGGTCAAACCAAATACTCTAACAAAGTATTCGGTTTTGTAAACGAACTGAACCTTTTTAGTTAGTTGCTGTTTTACTAGCTCGCCCCCGCCTCGCTTATTTTTGTTTCTTCCCCCTTGCGTGTTAAGGCATATTTTTATGTCTTTTTCAATAAGTTATTCCTAATAAGATTAATAAAATTATATATTTTTGTTCGTTTACCATGTAAACATGCATAATTCGTACATTGCAGGAACGCTGATGAGTCTTCTACCACCACCGGCGCAATATCACTAAAAAGCTATCCGGACTCGGTCCATAAAGCTGGAGTAATTAAGTTACCGCACCCGAAAGCACCCGACCCACCTGCACGCTATGTTCAGTCACATTATGCCCACCCTGCGCCGTCATAATACCAAATACCAGATACTTCTGTGCAGAGTAAATAGGCAATACGAGCATGTTCCATAGTACTGCTCTAGGTATAATACAGAACGACTCTGTATAGATTTGCCTGGAACTACGTGTAGGTATTTACGCGTATTGTACAGTACCCGTTCCATGTAGATTGTACAAATAGGTCGTGCAATTAGTACTGACACGAACCAGACGTACTGTGTATTATTAGTACATATATTGTATAGGTACACTTTATCCGTATTGCAATCTCTAGGTGCTACTAGCTACTGTATAGTACAGTACGACTCTGTCCGCATAGAAAGTTACCTTCTACCAGGGGTGTTAGTTGAAGTTTTCCGGTTTTACTCATAGATGTCGCTAGAGATATGTATACATTTCTATGATTTGGCATCTATGTCATATTTTTCTATGGACATTAACCTTCAAAATACACAAGTTACATTCTGCCAAAATAATAGTGTCATAGTTGGTTACCTCAGTGAATATGTCGAGTTTCGTTCCAAGTAAATCGCATTTGCGGCATTCGTTGCTTTTCTTATTTTATCAAAAGAAAAAAGCAGTTGAAGCTCATCGGTTGCTGGTAAAAGAAAACAGACGAGGAATTGCAGGCGTTATTGGATGAAGACCCAACCCAATCGCAACAACAATTGGCCCAAACACTTAATGTGACCCGAGGAGCAATTTGCCAACGTTTAAAAGCCACGGGAAAGATCCAAAATTATGGAAAATGGGTACCACACCAAATGAACGAGAGACAAATCGAAAAAACCGCCAAACCGCCTCATACAGCTAAAGTAGTGCAGAACACTCTCAAAGCATTGAATTGGGAAATATTATCGCTCCCGCCGTACTCTCCAGACCTTGCCCCGTCCGACTATCACCTTTTCGCATCGATGGGACACTCACTCGCAGAGCAGCGCTTCGCCAATTTTGAAAAAGTCGAAAAATGGCTCGTCGAATGGTTTGCCTTGAAAGAGAATTTTTTTTTTGGAATGGTATCCATGATTTGCCTCAAAGATGGGCAAAATGTATAGAATCCGATGGTCAATACTTTGAATAAAAAAAAATTGAAATTCCCTTGAGAATTAAGCGTTTTCTTTATTGAAAAAAAACGGCAAACTTCAACTAACACCCCTGGTATAAAGCACATTATCGCATGACATTGCTGCGTCAGATGGAACCTTTTTATTCCAAGGGGTCAATATGTAGTTGATAAAACAGTGCTTTAGAAATGTTGATAATACATTTGGGACAAACTAATTGCTCCATACACCTTCGTACATATATCAGGAGGTCTATTCTAGTTCTTTTTAAGGAAAATTCCTTTTCTTTAGGCTAAAGATATTTTCCTTAACTGCGGCACCGATTACATGTCAATGACAATACATTTTTAAATGATCTTGTGGTTTAATAATCGCAGTATTAACTAAAAAATATAAGTACATCACACATACTTAACACATGTAGGTTTTTATTACTTACTTTATACTTGAATTTTATTATAATTTTTAGAAATAAAATCAAGATAATCTGATATTTCGGGCTTTTGGCATAGGTACCTTTACAAACATCGCACTTTCGCTCATTCGGTTCATTTAATAGAATTATTATGTGATAAATAACTCACTAATAACGTTTAAAGTCCATACATACGAGTACGAGTATATATATAATAATAATAATATTGATAAATATCGATATTTTTAAAGAATGTCATTCGCCGAATGACAGCTGTCATCCGATATATCTGGAACCCAGTTAAGCAAGAAGTCTTTAAGCCTAAGTAAAGGGATAAGGAAGTTTCTTTAAAAAGAACCAGAATAGGCCTCCAAATCTATAATAGCAATTTTAACTATTCGATAATATCGACATTATAGCCTTACCACTCGACGGCCTCTACGGTCGAGGGGTAAGGCTCTCGACTACAGATCTGAAGGTCGTGGGTTCAAATCCCAGCGTGAGCAAGTAAATTTTATTTGATTAATTTGTGCTGTTTCCCAATTAATTCATTAAAAAATAATATGTACTCGTAGTGTATTTGCACACGTCCCAGAGTGGAAGATACTCTCAATATCGACCTGGTGAAAGACCACCATTCAGAATTGAGACGTTGCTTGAAATGGCTTTTAGCCGTGTTGACCAGATCTGAATAGCCAGGTATTTACCCACCTTCCTCTCCGTCTTCCCCTTCACCTTCCCCTCCCCAATACCTTCAGCCTTACAACATTCCCTAATTGGGGATACCATAGTCTCACTGGCTCCAGACGGTTGGGAGCAGTTGGGACTCTTGTGGGGTATTCATGTAAAAAATATATAAATGCATCATCAAAAACTGAATCAAATCATCCTCTTGACTTCTATGCTTCGGGCACACAGATACGCCCACAACACACGTATAGTGGACCGGCCAGTGGCCGAGTTGGCATCACGTCTGGGTCCTACCCAGGCGTCGTGAATTCAATTCCTCGGATGGCCAAGTCCTCCATCATGTCACAACAACATCTTCCGCTTACTATGATGGTACTGTGAGATTTTCAAATATTGTCATATTATTCATAACCTGAGAATGTTTGATTCCTTTAAAAAAAAGATAATGATAATTTAAAAAAATAAAAAAGGAAAAGAAAATAAATAAAAATAAAAAAATATGGGTGTATCTTTTCGGTGAGAGCGGTATTAATATATGTGAATAAATATTTCATTGTAGAATTAATGAATTGTCGCGAAAATGAGTTAGTCGTCATATCTACGAAACGCCGAAAATACTCCAGGTAAAATCAGATAAAACATCTCATCCATAACCGGGAAATATCTCATCGTCAGTTTGGGTGGAATTAGGCGCTTCCGTGGCTTCTGGTATCTCCTGTTGCCATGGCAATTCGGCGGGAAGTGCTCTTCGGATAGGTGATCTCCCGGTGACGTCGAACCCCTATTAGGGCGAGGGTCTGAGAAGTCGTTAGGTCCGAACACTTTGACATTTTCGGAGGAACGATTTCATCGAAACAAACTAATGAAGTAATTGCTTTGAGATCGGATTACGGCCAATCTATTTATACCCGGAAATATTATTAAATATAGCTTGAACACTAAAAGAAGTCTTTCCTAGTGAGGTGAAAGCAAACCGCTTAGCAGTTGTATAACATTTGTAGGCTGTGTAATTAGTGTTCATAAAAAATAAAAATACAGTGAAATTTGAAGCTTTACACTCCTTTAGTATATTTCTCAGGGACCTTGTTATTGATGAAATGAAACAACGACTTTTTTTTTTTAATTTTGTGTCCGACCGATGTCGCTTAACCTAGGCTTCATCGGGATACTAAACTATTTTTTTATATGAATACCGCACAAGAGTCCCAACTGCTCCCAACCGTCTGGAACCAGTGAGACTATGGCTTCCCCAATTGGGAAATGTTGTGAAGCTGAAGGGATTGGGGAGGGGAAGGAAAAGGTGGGTAAAATACCTGTCTATTCAAATCTGATCACCAAACACGGTTAAAAGCCATTTCAAGCAATGCGATACTGAGAGTATCTTCCACTCTGGAACGTGCGCAAATATACTATATATTATTTTTAAAGGAATTAATTGTGAAACAGAAAAAAATAATTAAATAAAATTTACTTCCGCACACCGGATTTGAACCCGCGACCTTCGGATTCGTAGTCGATAGCCTTACCCTTCGAGAATGGAGGCCGTCTAAAACTATGATACACTTGTATTATAGATTGATACAAACGGGCGGGTGGAGGCCTAAGAGGAGGGGGGGAAGCAAGTAGCAGACATATATATATATTCTTTATTGATTAGGAATATTTTAAGTATAGGGCTTCCATTTAAATTTATTTGATAATTAATGAGTATATTATTACTGTTTTTTAGCTTTCCTTATCTCTAACGCTTCTAAGCTATCTTGTCTAATACCTATTCCATTTTTATGCAGTAAACTAATGCCTGTATTTTTATTGAAAGTGTGGTCTGTTTCTAAAAGGTGGTTGGCAAACTCTGAGAACCCATTATTATTAAGACATCTTAAGTGTTCTTTTACCCACATAAAACGCGGTGCAATCATTGCATAGAAGTGAGTAAATGCCCGAGTGGCCTAACATATCATCTTTATCTTTACCATTAATTAAAAATTTACCTGTACTACTTGTCCGTGTAAAATGCTGGTTTAATATCTGATTAAATTATTATGTACAAGACTCCGATTTTTTTATTTATATGAGACATCTATTAATAGTGTCTAGATAGTGTGAGACACTATCTAGGTTTCAATTGTGTTCGTTTAGAACTTTGTAATCATCATAAAGATAGCTGCCAATAATACGGGATTAAAAAATAGAGGATGATATTGACAAAGTCTCGAATTAGAAATATGATATCGATGAAGATGACATGAATTGAACTGGTGTCATTAGCTAAGTTGGTAAAGCGGTTGTCGCGGACAGAGAGAGGTCTTGGATTCGAGTCGCAGATGCGACTGATATCTTTTTATTTTCTCTTGTTTCCGGTTTCACGTTTCATTTAGGTTAATATTATCTTCTTCAATGATTAAATATTACAATGAGGTTTTTAAACTTCAATAAAATAATTGAAAAGTAAAAACTAAAGCATATATTGTTGGTTACTTGAAAGGGTTAATGTATTCTTCTTCGTCTAGTGAATCGGCTTTACGGGAAGTTCTCAGAACAGAATTGTTTCCATTGTTGAGATATTTAAGAATGTTACGTATTGCATTATTAATGAAATCATCTGTAAGAATGGAATTAGGTAAATATGACTTAAATTTTTCAAATTGATTGAAAAGTTGAATAAAATTAGTTCTAAAATACTAAAAACTACTTCCTTCTTTATTACCTTCGAAATCAATCACATTTATTCGCACAATATAAGATAAACATAAATCTATAAGTAAACATTAATAACCAATAACCCATTATTACGGCCTGAAATAATCAAATAAATCAACGTAGTAATGATATATTCAGTATCAACATACACAATCGAAACGTTACTCGAAATGGCTTTATCCGTTTTTTGTGACCAGATCTGAATATGCAAATACTTCCCAGCCTTTCGCCAGTCCCTTCAGCTTCCCAGCATACCCTTAATGGGGATGCAATACTCCCACTAGCTCCGGATACATCTTACCAAAAGGTCGAGTAAAAAAACAACGTATTTTGATTTGTTGGATACTGGTGTACGAGAGAATACATGACGCAAATGTGAACAGTAGAAAAATTTGGGGATCTGGATCAAATACCTGAGTCAGAATAACGGAAGGGCATTTACAAGCGATGTATGAATGTGAACGAAGCAAGGAGCTGTGTCCCAAGACCGAATTGTTCGACGGTTCATCCTCTCTGCCTAAACGACGTGATGGTTAGATTACATAAATAGATCTCTACAATTTCCCTTAAAGGTCAGAACCGTTGACCCTTGTCAGGCGAGCATATTACTTGTCAGATTATTATTCTGTAGTCAAGAAACAACAAGTGAGATAAGGAACAACACGTGTCAGAGAACGAATGCGAAAATCATTATATTGCATTGTCAATTTTCTCACGTGTCATCTTATTCCTTGGCTCATTAAACCCAATGCCCGTTTTGTGGCTGGGGAAGACTACAATCAATGTCCGTGTTTGTAATATAAAATAGAACGAAATAGTTTAATTTTTATATCCATGGAAAGCGGCTTTGGAGAAATGAAACAAAGATGAAATACGTACCTGTCTACATTTCTCCAACTTTAATATCACCACTACAACAGGTAGCGCATCTAATGGTAACATGACAAAAAAGAACAAAGATAAAACAGAACAAAAGTAAAACGTAACAAAGATAAAACAGAATATCGATAAAACAGAACAAAGGGAAAACAGAACAAAAATCAAACAGAACAAAAATCAAACCGAAGAAAGGTGAAACAGAACAAAGATAAAACAGAACTATGATAAATATAGCACCGATAAAACAGGACAGTTATAAAAGAGTGGAGAAAATTAACCTAGCCTTACCTAACATTGTACAATTATACATATTTGTTTTATATTTTCTTTCGTAGATACAGAGATTTTGTTATTATTTTTTTTTTGTTACGACTAAAATATTGTTTTATTTCCACTATTCTCTTTTATCCCTGACCTGTTTTATCGTGATCTGTTTTATGTACATCAGTTTATTTACCTCGGAACTCTTGTCACACTACAAATCGGCATTAGTCAGGAAATTATCAAAGAACCACCCTGGTCAATGGATGCTAACATGGTTTACATTTCAAATCAAACTCATCAGGAGAATCAATATCGAAACACTCATCAGACCAGTGCTAAGCTACGGTTCAGAGTGTTGGGCGACTCATGGAGAATAGCGAGAGGGTATTTGATATGTTAGTGTACGAAACGGTTATAATAATCTTTGGAGCCATATAAGAGAATGGTGTCTGCCGAATGAGATACAACCACGAGCAACATCAATTGTTCGTAGAACAATCAACAACAATGTCCATAAAACTAGGACGCCTCCGCTGGGAAAGAAAGTATGAAGACTTCTTTATGCTAAGACTTGAGCATAGGGAGCTAAGGGAAAATGATCATTCACTTAGCTATTAAATGGTTCTAGGAAAATTCACCGACCGCAATTCACCGACCACAATTCACCGCAGAGGAAGTTCACCACCCACAATTCACAGAGGAATAATATATTTTTCATTATTATTTGGAAGTGTTTAACTGAAACAATTTATTTATTTATCCAAGTTAACCGAACGTGACCTAACAATTCTTCGTGATTAACTTTTGAATGTGAATGTAATACAAATACATTTTATTTTATATTGAATGAATTGTGTTCGGTGAATTCTGGGCGGTGAACGTTCCAGGGGTGAATTGTTGTCGGAGGATTGCGCTTGGTGATTTTATCAAATATCCTATTATAAATTAGAAACATCAGCGTAAATCCAACCCAAAATCAAACCTGACGACCATCGTGACATAGGGACCGTGATAGTCATCAATATCAATAAAAACTATTAATATCAGAGGGAGGATGAGCTGGTATTCGAACACGTGCGGTCATTATTAATGCTTTCTCTTTATTAATCCGTAGAGCCATTATCTTTGTTGGGTTCGCAGTGAAGGAACTTTTATTGTATTACGAACCGCCACTGATGAATGCCGGAAAATATACGTATAAATGCTTCTTGAAATTCCTCTAATCTTAAGAAAAATAGAACAATAGCCAGGGTATATCGAAAATAATGAAAAATAATACGATGATAGTAAAAGCATTCTGAGTAACTATACTTCATGCAGAACACGAATTTCATGTTATAATAATCTAATGAGTTAATAATAGTACTACAAGATGCGCAATAAGATTATGAAGCATTTTAAAAGTGGTGTACAAAAGAATATATTTATGTAGGTACAGAAAAAGCACCAGTATACAGACGACGAAATGACAATGTTATTTTAAGAAAGTTCTTCAAAGGAAGAAACTAGAAACCCTGTTCACAGAAAAGGGAAAAAAAAACTAGTATACTTAGGACTTATTCTGCTGAACGAAAAATACAACTAGTTTAAACTTAATATGAGTGGGAAAATTACTAGGAAATAGGAAAAATCTTAAGTTCTTTTCTCGGAAGAGCAGCTGTTGTACAGGTTCAACAGGAAACGTGTGAGTTCTGGTTTCTACAAACGTTACATTATACATCTTATTATCTAATTATGACAATAATACATCATTTAATCATTTAAAAAAAGCAGAAAAAAATTTTCAAATTGTTTTAATAAATCATTATTTTGAAAGACATTGTGAACATCATTTGGCTGATTCTAAAACTTATTTTAGAGGAGTCGTCCCTGAGGAAGGCACAATTGTATCCGAAATACTAGTTTGTTCAAAACTTAACCAAAGTCATTTATTTAAAGATAAAACATTATTATTGGAAAAAAATTACAGCGCGGTTCAGTTAAGACTATTACCTCAAAGACCCTTAACAATAATTTCTATTTTTGATGGCTTGGCAAATCAATAATATAAATGGATTGATTCAGTTGTCACCCTGACATTTGATTTTCAACAATGAAAGTTAACGCTATTATAAGATTATTGATTTCACTGAAGCAGACACTAATAACCCACAAAATATTATTGAGACGATTCATAAAAATAGGGTATTTTCACAAACTATGGATACGTTAAATATGTATGGAAGATTTTTAGTTAATATTTTTTATTCTAATCATCGCACTAAAAATGTGCAGTTTTCGTTTATTTATTTACAGGTAAGAAAAGTCTAAATACAACAACAAGAGTAAAGAAACATAAAAAAATATTATTTTTATAAACAATAATTATTAGCCTGAAACACTCATCCAAATTGAAAAAACCTTTCCGAGCAAAGATAAATGTCGCCGACAGGACTCGAACCTGCACCCTTCTGATGTCCGGTCAGATGCTCTACCGTTGAGCTACGTCGGCTTATCGCAAACCCGCCAAGTTAATCAATATATACTAGTGTTTCATTCAATAATTACTGTTTTTATTATATTTTCACCTGTAAACAACCAACTTTATTAGTATGAGAAAGGCTTGTAACGGCTAAATCCCTCAAATAGATGGCGTCGAGACAAATTATGTCTACATTTTATTGGTGAAAATTGCTTTGACTTGTCAAATATTTATTAATTGATAAACTAAAGTTCTTAAAAACTTAAGACAAAAATATGTAATATGGAAAGGTTTTTTTCAATTTGGATGAGTGTTTCAGGCTAATAATTATTGTTTATAAAAATAATTGTTACCCTTTGCGCTATGCACAAAAATCTTGTCTTAAGTTTTTAAGAACTTTAGTTTATCAATTAATAAAAAAATGTTTTTAAACCAATATAAAAGAAACAATTATAAAATTTACCAATTAATACAGCACCTTTAAAAAAGTGAAAATATGGCGTTGTTGACGTCACGGCGACCAACGTCGGTGAAAGCCGTCCTACTAGGGTACCGAATATGCAATCATAGAAAAAGGTGGTGATTTTATGACACGGTCAAATTTTTTTAGAATAATAATAATACAAAATTAGTAAAAACTCTATAATAATTATTATTTTTAATTAATTATTTATATATTCGATATTCTGAGCGATTCTGTTCGGGAATAATACATATATACACCACTTCGCTGGCAAGGTTAGTGGCAGGATATTTCTACAGGTAGGGAGATAAACCAATCTACGCTGGCGCAGTCTCAGACTTATCTGGAACATGGAGAAATGCTCTCAAAATAGCAGAAAATTGGGTGGCAGCCTCCCCTCGCTTGCTGCAAGCAGCGAAATCTGCACATGCCCAGGGGTAAATTAATAAGTCATGGGTAGAAACTAATAACCCTTCTCCCCTATGCTGAAATCTATGGATATTATTATTCAATCCAAAAGTATTATACTAATAAAAGTTTAAAAAAAGTACAAAGGATGCTTATAGGTACTTCCTATTTCTTACGGTTAACCCACAAAATACATTTTTTTTTATAAAAATAAAATTAAAAAATACATATTTATAAATATAAAATATAGTTTAATCTAAGTGCTTTCAATCGACGTGTTCAAAGTATTCGTTTAAGGTGTGGTGACATTTATTCAGAAGGAATGTTTTTATTGGTTATTTATATAGAAGTAGATCGTGTGTTTGTTTGATGTTATGTGGAAGGTTGTTATATACTTTAATTGCCATGTAGGAGGTCCTTTATAAAATATTCTTTTTGTTGGCTGGTGGTATTAGTGGGTTTTCTGTAAATCTTGTCGTGTATTTATGTATTGAGTGTGTTACTGGAAACCTGTCGGAAGATGACCTTACTAATAAGCATAACTCCATCACATAACTCGTCAGCGATCGTCAGAAGTTTCCGGTTTTTTTTGTGTTATTAAACTGATGGATAGCGGACTGCAGAATGGTTCTATATAATGAATATCCCTTATTCTTACAATATTACACTTTATTGAATTATGCACACGATATTCAAGATCTGTATTACAATTGACTTGTGTCCAAGCTGCTGTGCGTTGTGCTTCAAGGATAGTGAGGAGGACTCCTATACTGCATCTATTACTGCCTCACTCAACAACTATCTACCTAAAGACCGTATATTTTAATTACAAAATGAAAGGTACATCTCTGAAGCACATGACTCCTCGTAAGGACTTGGGAACTGTATTTTATTCTCGTTTAACATTTCATGCTCACATTGAAAAGATCTGCAAGTCACAAACATGTTGGGTTTTATCATACACAATTCCAATGAATTGACAAATCTTGCAGTTATAAGACTACTTTACTTTAGCTTAGTGGGTGGCATTCTTGAGAATGGATCTCAGGTAGGGGTCCATAGGACGCCTTCTATATAGACTAATATAGCGATGAGTCGTTCATGAACGAGCCGTTCATTTGTGACGGCTCATTTTGATGAGCCGTGAGCGTAGACTCCTGGTAAACTGAACCAAAGCTTAATTGAACTGTGACTATTTTTGACAAACCTTGGAACCATTTAAGAAAGATCGTTTATTTATTTAAAAAGATAAACATATCTCAGATGTTCTTTAGTATTCTTACGCAGTTCTACGATGACGCGACTGTAAATATGGCACTTTGTTCTAATTTATTTATATAAAATCATGGTATACGTGTCAAGCTTATGCAAAGCTAAATTTTGCCCAGGACTTTGAGACTTACAATTAATTCCTGTCACCATGATGCGCCTTAAAGCATTTGTTTTCAAGGGTTTACACATCCGTGTGTAGAGATAAGGTTACTTACCGTATTTACACGTATATAGGCACTGTACAGTACGTGAACGCCGCCTGAGAGTGTGATATCTCGACCTTTTGTACTTACACCTATAAGCAGGGAGCCGTAGGAGCTGGGAGTCGTTTGAACTGGGGTATGAGCTCATGAAGTCGGCTCTTAATATGTAACGGCTCTTAAATGAATCATCGTTCAATTGAGTCATACGAATATATTGGCTGGTAGCGTGACTCCCGCTCTTAACAAAATGAGTCATGACCCATAGCTAGTTGAAATACTAATAGTCAAGAAAATTCAAAATAAATTAATAAAATAATAAATAAAATAAAACTTGAGAGAGTTTGATTTTACCCATTTTTTCACAGTTTCTCCACACCGGAGGCTGAGGGAAATAATTTCCCTTGAGGCCTATGTCATCTTTGGGGATGGTGTGTGGTGGGTCTTTTAGAGGATAGGAAGGAGTGATCCTAAAGAATCCCGTATTGCAGGAGGGAGGAAACACAAAGGCCGGCAGATCATTCCACATCCAAGCTGTTGAACATAAGAACGAGTCATAGAAGCGACCCGTTCTCATGTGACAAATGCCAACCGTGTTTCCCGACTGTGCACCTGTGCCGAAGGTATCAATGACGGTATTCCCTCAGAGCATCTTCCATTGAAATACAGGTAGGAAAGGGAGGGCATTCGCACCTGATGTCTCTGCTCCAAAGATTACAATTCCTTTGTTAAGATAAGGGAATATATCAAACGAACTGCCCGTTTCTGTACTGCGTTAAGAGGTTTTTCAGATATTTTGGGGCTCCCGACCAGAGGTGGTTGCCAAATTCTACAGTGAGGCGCACTTGCGATTTGTACAGGGTCAGCAGTTATATACTAGTATCTGCCAGCCCTGTACACTACGCCCAGCTTATAAGAGGCTAACTTTACTCTGGCTTCGATGGAGCCTCCATGCATGAGCTGGTCACTGAGAGTTACACCAAGCGTATCAACGAAAGGCTTGCTGTTTCCAACAGCAACAGTCTTAGGTCAAGGAGGGATATAGCATTCCTGACTATGGCTTACAAACTCATGAACTATATATTGTTAATTCCTGACATCCTGGCTGAAACACGTCCGTGATAATTTCACGCGAGACCGTCAACACAGGCTTCTGATTCTTCCCGGGTGCATAATAATCTTACGAATGCTAATACCCCTGGTAAGACTTAGTAGGTTAATGAACTGCCTCGTTGGAAATGTGGATATTTACCACATGACCCACAACAAGTTTAAGCACAATCTAGAACATTACGTTTTAAATAAGTAATTTTTTTTTATTAATTTGTCCTGTTTCACAATTAATTCATTTAAAAATAATATTTAGTATATTTACGCACGTTCCAGAGTGGGAGTACTCTCAGTATCGCCCTGGTGAAAAACCACCATTCAGAATTGAAAACGTTACTCGAAATGGCTTTTAGCCGTGTTTGGTGACCAGACCCCTCCCAAATACCTTCAACTTCACAGCATTAAACAATTGGCGATGCCATAGTCTCACTGGCTCCAGACGGTTGGGAGCAGTTGGGACTCTTAGGCGGTATTCATATAAAAAAAAAATTATATGAATACCGCATAAGAGTCCCAACTGCTCACAACCGTCTGGAGCCAGTGAGACTATGGCATCGCCAATTGGGTAATGCTGTGAAGCTGAAAGTATTGGGGTTGGGTATACGAGTATATAAATATACACCAATCTATATATATATATACCTACATATAAACTTTTTAACATTTTCTATCGCTCTGTTACCAATGTGTATATTATATTACGTTAAATGTGTTTTTTTGTAATTTTTTACCACATTTTCAACTGTTTTTGCAAAGTAAATAAATAACTGCTGTACTCAAATGTGAGAATTTCTATCATTGTATTACCCATTCATATGAAAAGCGAGTTACATATATATTATGTACAAGGAGAATAAAAAAATTTTAATGTATAATTTAAAAAAAAAAAAAAAAACTTTTTTTTATAAATGGAACCACAGAGAAAAATCAGTATCCAGAACTATCAGTTCTATTATATGAGTACATTGGGGAATGATTCGTAGCGACAGGAAAGGAAGAGTGAGAGATTGTTGGTAAACTTTTTTTTTTAATTAACTTAAAGAAATTTTATAAAACGTAAAACAAAAAGGTGCCGATAAACAATTTTTTAGTAGTTTTTACTAGCGGGTCATTAAAAATCTTATAAAAAAATTACGGTAAAGTTAATTACATTTGTCTATTTTAAATAAAAACTTATGTACAAACTAAAATCCTTAAAACATAAATATTTCACAATAATCTTACTCAAAAATATTTCTACTTATATCTATAAAAATATATGAAAACATAAATAACAACAACAAATCGCACATAAAATAATATTTCCTAATTATCTAATACATATAGTTTCTTTCAGCTAGCCAATTCCTCAATATATTTATTAACTGTTTTCTTTTAATAGTATTTTATTATTTTTTATTTCAGTGCTGACATGTTTAAACAGCCAGGAATCATGTAAACGATATTTGTTTGTATACTTAGGAACCATTAAATCTTTATTAAAATTGAGACGAGTATTGTAAGTGTGCTGTGGTCTATTTGTATAATATATAGGGTTATCGATGTGCTGAAATATAATTTTGTACCACTTACTGAAAGAATTTTTAGACTGATAAAAGTATAGAATATTATGCCTTTGTTCATAAGTCATAATTATCTTAGTAATACTTGCACTTTATTGCGATATCAATTATTAAAATAAAGTTTTCCATAATTAACATTTAGTTATGTTGGGGTATGTTTAAAAACATGTAATACTTATTTTTCCTAGCAGTCCCAATGATCTTTGTCCCAATTCACTTCCGTTCTTTACATTTCAATGATAAAATAGGGAAATATGCAGTGCTAGTTTATATTCAGCTGCCGCAGTACAATACACACAGAGCAGCTAGAGCCGCCATATTACAAGTGCACCCATTGTGCTCCCAGCAGCTTGGACGGTACGTGGTGGTCATTATTATCCCCCCATTACAGACACGAGTTAATATAAAATTCCTTCCCCACCGCCTAACGTGTCCCGGGGGTGAACTGGAAGTCTACAGTCTAACCGTCTACCGTATTTATAATACTGTATACTCTACAACAGTGGCGTGAAGTCCACATTGACCTAAAAGCTGTACCCACTCTAAGAAAAACAAACCATAAAATGGATAAAAAAAAATTAAACTCCTACAATTCTCTGAGCATTTGTATTTTTTTCTAAAACTTTGTGAATATTTTTAATATCACAATCGTTCTATATTGACAAGTTTATAATTTTAGTTGCACCCTAATTTATGGCAACACATTTGATTTCCTCGATCTAGTATTTTTGCTGGATACACAAGGCAAAACCACCTCCTCTTGCACTAAAAGCTGTGAAATAGTACGACAGTTCTGCATATAATTTTTGCACTGTTATAAAATGTTACTTTTGAATTTAGGGACATAGTGATATCCTTCTACTGAAGGTTTTACCCTTTTCATAAATTGTCAGTTTTTTTTAGTTTCCAACACTACCGCTAAGTTAAAGGCAAACTTGAAACTTTTTCGATACCGCCATCTGTGGAGGAAAAAATGAATCAAAAAATCTTTGACTGAAGAAAATTATTACCTATAATCTCGAATTAACATTTATGAAGGTGTTTTTAGACTATTTCTTTTTATCGTTTTACCAAATGTTTGTGTTTTTTTAAGTATTCACTACTACATTGTCGTCATTTTAAATATTTTAATTAAATATTGAAACATTGTGACAGTTCAAATTGAAAATCTACAAACAAAACTACAGGCAGCATATCTTTTGTCATAGAGCAATGCACGCCACTGGTTTGCAACACTGCATGGCGTAACGACATATCTTGACGTGGCTATCTTTATTCAACCATTCGTAATATCCTTCTCAACGTTTCAGCACTTTCATTATAATAGTATATAAAGTCCATATATGTCGTTGGGGGAGTTTTAAACAGTGCAAGCCTATTACGTTATCTAAAAATATAGGCATAAAAAACGATATCCCATATATGTTTAATGTATATACATACTATTTATTGTATTTTTTGTGTTTAATTCGTAGAACTCGATTTTTTTTTTTTTTACATCCGCAGATACCCTACCGTTACGAGATGTTTTCGTAATTCTTGCAAAAACGAGATTTCGAAAGACACTTGATAGTGTAAGCTTCAAAGGCTTTTAAATATTTAATAGTTTACAAGCAAAGTAAAAAGATGCTAAATAATCATGTTACCTTTCGTACACTAAGCACTTAAGTGGAACGGCTGCCCGGCCTGTTTCATACAAAACTTAATTTTGGATTTGAGGTCAAAATACTCACCTAAACCTAATGATATATATATTTTTTTTAAATTAAACGTTTAGTAAATATCTAGTACGTATGAGAGGTAATTTTTTTTTCATTATGCAATATAGGCCATTAAAGGAATTGATTTTTCGCGATTTTAAAGTCATCTTTAACAATGATTTTGGAGCTAACATAAAATAAAAAAATTAAAGAAATATTAAAATACCATAAAAATAGAGAATAATATTCATAAATCTTGAATTTGAGATTTTATATCGATGAAGATGACATAAATTGAACTGGTCTGGGGTTCGAGTCCCAGATGGGCTGAAATCTTTTTATTTTCTGTCGTTTTTTCCGGTTTCACGTTTCATTTGGGTTATGTTATAATTATTTTCTTCAATGGTTAAATATTACAATGAGGTTTTTAAATCTCAATAAAAATAATTAATAATTAAAAATTGAAGACGTGTAATAAATTAATATTTTGTATTGTAGAAGATAATATCAAAAATTCTCAATGAAAATATGAAATAGACGAATAAACAGAAAATATAAAGGTATTGGTCACGACTGTGATTTATAGGCTTCAATAATTTAATCCTAAATAATTGAAAATTTATTCCAGACTTGTAGAAAAGTCAAAAGATGCCCCATATAAATCAAATTGGATGGGTATATCCAAGACACCATCTCGTCAGCTTCAAAAAATCGGGTAGAACTTTGCAGGCACGCCAAAAGATGGCAGCCACAACACATGGAAAATGATTGATGATAGTGTCATTAACGGCCGTTTTCTCCAACTTTTCGAATGATCAACTGAGCTGCCGATCAGCCAAGTGTTTTGTTAAGTATTCGCGCTATTTGACTGTCACCAAACATTTTTCATCTTTGAACTTCCTAAATTGTCTATGAAGGACTCGCCCACTTCTATGGAAAATATAATTGTACCTCCACACGTTCATAGTCAATAAAATGACATCAAAGTAAACACTTTCAATGTTAAATTAACATAGACGAGTTAATTTTCTATTTATTATGAATACATATTATTTGTCTTAAATATTGTAATACAAACACCAACATTTTATATTTAAAAACGCATATGTTAAAAATAAAGTGTTACCTTGACTATTACCGATGCCGCGAAAACGGAAGTAAACATTGTTGACGTTTGTCTTCTGTGCGTTCTTTCAATTTTCAATCAGTCTTTATATATTCCACTATTTGAATTATGTCAATAATATCTCCATCGTCACTGTCTTCATATTCGCCGTCCATACCCGCTATTGGTATTACATTAAAAATATCTTCATTTTCGCTCTCCATGTTCAAAATTATCAATACAATAGGTACAGAAAATAGTTCGCGAAACGAATGACGTTTGAGACCATAGATATCTATGACATTTGACGTTTACGCTGTCATTTGATACTCTGTTGACACTTTTTATAACTAGTCTTTCACTGAGGAGAACTCTTAATCCACATAATTCGATAACTTAAGATGATCCCAAGTTTGACTGAGATTTCGTTGGGAAATGCGAATTTGTGCATTTGAACAGTGCTGAGGGAAAATTCCGGCTCAGCCGTTGCTCAGTAAGGTTGGGAAGAACGGCCGTAAGTCTCAAAGGGATGGATGAGATTGATAAAAATGACCGAATGTAACTCTCGGTAGTTTAAAAAAAAGTCTCGGTAGCTCAATTGCTAGAGACACTTCTCCGGTAAGGCTAGAGGATCTAAGTTCGAATCCCAGTCGTGACCGTAACCATTTTATTTTTTTTATTTAGTCGTCTATTTCATATTTTCTTTGAAAATCGTTGGTATTATCTTTTTCAATGATTATACGAGTATATTTCAATGAGTTTTATAGGCTTTAATCCTAGTAAATTAAATTTTAAAAAATTGGTTGATAAACACAACGCACTTCTGTTTATCACTCATCCGGTTTTAAATTCACGTCTTTTGGACCCACAGAAAGGTATCTAGGCCCAGACGATGGTAAGTCTATCATTTTAAGTCAAAAATTAAATTAAATTCAAATGAATTAAAGTAATTGTCCTGAACAATATCAATTATTTAAGAATAATAATGAATACAATCCAAATGTTTCGAATGGTTTTGATTAGAATACTGATTACCGATCAATTCGAAATATCATCCGATTATTTAAATTATTCGACTATCGACGTATTTTTATTTACTCAGCGCTAGAAGGTACGTCACCGGCGAGATACACATCCGTATAGATAGTTACCAGGTACGGTACACCACTGGTATTAAAGTATCTACATTTACTTTATATAGCTACTTGGTATTATAATCACACAGATACTGTACCATCCGTATTAGACCGCGGCTCGCGAAACATTTTATGGGGGTGAATATAACCTACATACATGGTACAAAGTACCACGTTTTATTTAGTTCCCTCCAAATGATAGGCGGCCCGCAAAAGTAAACTCATAGGAAAAAACCCATAACTTTTGCCATGAACATTTACATGTTATTACTTATTTATAGTACATACTAAATATTCATGAGAATGCCGTAACGGTGTAGGAAGCGGTGGCCCATCTCTCTTATTTGAGCAATTCAAATTACGTTGTACCGAATCATCTGGAAAAGGACTTAAAAGAAAAATTCCTTCTTTCGATCAGTGGAACGGTACTAGCAGTGCGGGAAGAAATCAGATAACTGAACCGTATATTCGGAGAAAACGGACAATATTGGACTACGGATGAACATGTTAAGATACTCGTTTCAGCATGCTCTCTCATTGCGTCGCATCATTTCCATCGATGCAATGCAGAAGTGAAAAGAAGCCTATTTATTTGTATCTAAACACCACAAATACCGTTGAGCTATGGTAACCTTTGTACCTTAAGTTTCTAATAAGAGTCCCCAAAGATTTTATTTATTTATTTTTAGTTCCTCAAAGTTAAAAAAATCATTTCAAACCGCCTTATTAACAGTTAAGCACGAATCTAGAAAAAAAACTAACTATTTATTCAACGTCCAGGGAATTATTTTATTCTTCCACGGTTGTAAATTTAAAATGTTTGCCGGATAATTGAACACATGTTTTTCGTTGTATATTTATTATCATTTTTTAATGAAAAAATATATGTATTAATTGGGTTAGGTTAGATTAGGTTCTCCAGCTAGTTACTATTTTAAAAAAAATCGTACTTTTAATCACTTTAAATCACTTTTAAAAAGTGTGCCGCTTCATACGTGTATTGAATTATCATGGAACCATTTTTAATAGACAATCATTATGATTTTCAATATTTAGAATCACAATTTATTGAAACCGATCAAATTTTACTTCATGATCGACTGAAAATTTATTCAATTGATTCACCAAAAAAATATAAAGTTCTTAAATTAAGTTTAGCGTAGCTAGAGTCCATTGGCCCATCGGTTCTATGGAGATAGCAGTCGCGTTTTTAGGCCGATATGCTGCCTTTACATCTGGGTATAGATCATTAAGATGCTGGGGGTGGACTGAGGTATTATCAAGCAAGAAAATAACTTTAAAGGCTCTTTTCTTTGACCGAATCTTGAGCGGTCGTTAAGTGAGGAGAACCTATACGTATTATACAAAACATTACTATTATGCTACTAAAACGGTAAAATAATATTATAAGGGTTCCCGTGCTATTGCAGCGCTTCAACAATGTTTAACAAAGACCGCAGCCACAGGTTTGCCTCTCTCCTGGCGCAACACTCACTGTTTGGTGGTTGAGTTGGCAGATGTGTCTGGTTTCCACTGAGGCGTCGCGTCTGGGATCAATTATTTTGCTAGCTACGTCCTCGACAATTGCAGAAGCCTTCTGTTTATAATTTTTGGGTAATAGAAGTATTTCAAATATTGTCAGGTTATTCGTAACCAGGGAATGTTTGTCTTTCTTTATAAAAAAAGAAGAAAAAAGACCGATGAAGGGTTCAGAGTTTTGATATATTTATGAATAATGATGTAAGGCAATACATTTCCTACAAACACGTGACGACTAAATTTAAAATATGGTAGAATTTTGTAACTCCGATTTAAAACTTTAAGCGGGAAGGAGGGAAGGGACATCGGAGAGGGATTATTTATCGATTCGATATAATGATAATATTATAACGAAATGAGATAAACATAATATTTTTTAAATAGAAAGGTATTTATGACATATATATATATTTTTTTTTATTGATCTATATCATCTTTGGGGATAGATAGGGTAATAATATGATAGGATCAAAATCGAACAAAAATATATCTTTTTTCTGGCCGTCCTACGTATGTATTACAAAATTTTGAATATCCTCATAAAATATTTTGATGGTTTTTCTTTAAAATACCGAGAAGAAATTTTCCAAATAAAAAATGTTAATATTTTCATAACCACAAACATTATAATTTTTTTTTAAATGCGGATAAAAAGCCTTTGGTTAAGTTTATTTTATTTTTTTAACGTACCGGAAAAAGTTTGCTATTATTTTTTAATTATTTTCATATTTTTATAACAAACGTAAAATATTCGGAAATGGTCATATTTCTGATTTGATTTTGATAAATTTATTAAATTAAATGTAAATGTAATGGCTACGTAAATTTAAAAAATATGTAATATATATTTTTTTCTCTTTTAAAACATTGTGTTGCGTAATAATATTATCAATAAATAATCCTTCTCTGACGTACCCCTTAAACTTTATTCATTGCCCTTCGGAAATATTGAAGTATCGTTATATGCTGTACTGACAGTTATTACCCGGCTTCACCCGACTAGAAAAAAGCTCTTCAATTTTTATGATGCAAGAGCTCTCTGCTCGAGATTTTCCACTGCCTTAGAAAACTCTGCTTTACGCTTAATTTATTGAATTTTTCTTTCATTAAACCAAAACTCGATCTAAATCAATAAAAGGCTACTTACAGAGATTTTTAATTCAAATTATTATTCAGTATTAAATTTTTCATAAATTCATTTAAAAAAATCTGACTTATAAAATGAAACCCTTTCACTTTATCAGGCTTACCGGTAATGATGACTCGCTTAAAACCTGTAACGAAAAGATTTGCCTTCATTATGAGAGCGTTTTTACGGGAAGCCCAGGTTTTGCATATAAAAGCACTCGGCAATTTGTCTGATCGCCTTATATCCAACAATACAAACGACAATGGCTCAATTTACCCGCGATCCGAATCTGAATAATGAGGGTGGCTCCTGGCGGTGAGGAGTAGAGATTGTAATCCGTTTGTCCGAATTTAAGAAAAATCTGAATTTTAGGGTTTTTCACAGTGGAATCAGAATCCGGATTATCCGGATTTTCAATCGATATATATAAAAATTAATGTAAGTTTGTTTGTTTCTCCTCGATGTTCTCCATGTTTTATTTAGGTTAGCCCACTCTGGTTAGCCACAGATTGCATATTCAAAAGAAGAAGGTTTTTTTGGATAGAATATTTTCAAAATGGGAAACATGAGTAGGTACCTGCTTAAAAAAATAAACGTTCGGAATGAAATAAAATATTCAAATGAATGTTTCTTTATTTGGAGATAGTTACTTTCGATGTCAAATCAATTATTGTACCCGAGCAAGGTCGGGTACACATTATTATAAATAAAATAGTTAATTACGACGCAAGGTCCTATAAAATAAACGCCCCAAAGGGCTAATAGGCATGCATATGCCAACATTTCTACGATATTGACAAGTACATTTGTAATAATAAGGTTATTAACCCAATGGTCACACCATTTACGCATACTTGATTTAATACAAAGAAAGTTGTTTATTATTTGGCCAGAAAAATATTAAACATAAGAATGTAAAAATAATGTTAGATGTAAGAAAGAGAAAGATCATTAATTAGGAATAAAATAAATTTTATAATGCACTCTAATTAGAGTGCTTATTAAATGTGAGCGTAATGAGTAAGATTAAGAAAGGGACGCTTAGATTGTTTGGGTATGTAGAGCGAATGAACGAAGAAAGGCGTGTAAGGAGAATATATGACGCGATTTTGAATGGAAGAAGAGTGTCAAAGCAAGAGTGAGAATAACGAAAAAGTATGTATGAAACGATATATGAATGTTAATGATGCTAGAAGTGTGTGGCAACGCCGAATTGTTTGGCAGTCCGTCACATCTGCCTACCCCTACGTGGAAATGCGGTGAGTGTTTGATAATATACTTCTTTTAATTTTAATGTGGCATTCTCTTAATATTTATGTTCTAATATATCAGAAAAAAATATTTTTTTGGTTTGTTTCTTAGTTTCAGTATGCGAAATTTTACTTTTTCAAAAATCCATATTTATCGTTTCACGAAATCTAAAAATCCGGATTTTCCGAAACGGCTGCGGATTTGCAACCCCTAGTGAGCAGGAGAACCGTATTAAGGGGGTTGGACGGTTCGTTAAACCTTTTTGTGTCAACTTTATAATGAACACCGGAGGCTCTGATTGCTCTGTTAATTGGTTTAGAATGCCTTGTCTATTTTCAGTGTGGGCACCCGATATCAATTTCATCAAATAGGGTTTATACAAATGCGTATGACCTGCTGAAGAGATACTCGTAAACCGACTGTAGTGTGCTGTAAGTAAGCTAACGACCGTTCTTCCTTACTTTTCGAATGATCAATCTGAGGCACCGATCAGCCAAGTGTTTTGTTGAGAAACACTGTTTGCCTGCATCTTTTATCGTTGAACATCCTAAATTGTATATGAAGGTGCCCGCCCACTTTCATGGACAATAAAATAGTACCCGCCCACTCAAAGCAAGCTCAATTTTTCAATAATAATAATAATATAGTTTGATTTGTAGAAAGAAAAAAAATGATCTTATGGTTTTTAAACACTCATATTTTGTTAATCTCTTGAATTATTTTATTTTATATTTGTTCAGTGTCATGGTAAGATCATTTCATTATTATTGGTATTTTTCATTTTAATATAATTCTATGTTTCCATTTTTAATTCAATTTAGCATATGATTACGCCTTTATATTAGAATTTACTCAGTGTGAACGTAACTACACATAGACAACTTATCTTAAATAATCCAATTCATTGTTCCTTTATATGCTTTTCAAATGTCAAACTTGGAAATAACATCACTGCTTCAATTCTTTCTTCTTTTCTAATGAAATTCTCAGTAAATATCAGCCTTCACTAACTAATTGTGGAGAGATTGAAGCGTCGCTATTACATTTGTATTGATCAATAGAAATATACTTAGTGTTTACAACGGTAGTAGTTTTATCTACTTCGAGTAATAATAAACTATCTTCGTCAAGAATTTCTCGATATATTTCAATCCATCCCAAGTCCAAGATTTACAACCTTGAGTACAGTCTTTCTTGCACAGATAATGTTTAAAAGTAACAGATATATCCTGTAAAACTCATGAGAATATACTGTATTTTTTTATATGCTCTCTTCTCATATACACTTATAGAAGTAAGCTGTGGGCAAATTCCTGTGCCCGAAGTAAGGAAATTATGTCTTACTTCTGGTGAATTTGTTCGAAAATTCTTAAATGTATAAATCATTTCTTGACCAGAAAATCAATTGTATTTTACCTGTTTATGGCCTAGGGCCAAAAGGTCTTGTGTAAATTTATGAACTTTCAAATCAGTACAGCTCACACTTCTAGGTATATTCTGTTCAGTGGTATAGTCGAACCAACAGACCAGGGTTAGATCCCATTATGCACGATTGTTGGCAAATAAACTAATATCAAGTAGGATCTCAGAAATAAAAATAGACCACCCATAAAACCGTAAATCGAAAGTAAACATAATTTCCATAGACAAGTTTTTGGTTCACCATAAAATGGATAAACATGATCTCTATATTGTTTTGTAAATGAATCATGTATTTTTTTTTACAAAAAATACGTAACTGAATAATTAATTCACAGCGAGTATATTAAATTTAATGAACAAATGAACGGATGAGATCCAGAGTGGTAGATATTCTAAGCATCACCCTGGGGAAAGACAACAGTTCGGAATTGAAACTTGGCTTAAAATGGCTTAAGCCATGTTTGGTGACTAGGTTTGAATGGTCAAGTACTTCCCAACCTTCCTCATCCTCAACTCCAAAAATAAAGAATAACGGATTCGTTTTTCCGCCAACCATCGTCCGGTGTCACCTATCCTTCTCAGATTATCAAGCCACCCCCCCTTAATGTAATTCATCTCATTTCCTTCTCTGGAAAAAATCATTATTTGTTTGAAATAGCCTTTTCATGGCGGCGACTTATCGCTAAAATAGACATTTTGTGTGTAATGGACTATGTGAGGTTGAGTGAAACGTAAATTATGATTTTAGTGTGGTTACTCGTACAAACAAAGCAATCCTCTCTCATGAGTTATAACCATATTTAGTCGAGGACTACTTCAGGGGAGGACGGGCTAAGCGCACTTCAGAAAACTCAAAGCCTTCTTAATGATTTTTCTTCGGGTTTTAGGCCGAAGCGCACAACATCAACAATGGTTTTATGGGTTCCAGAAAAAAATTAAAATTATTAAATTATTACATTGAAGAAAAGTTTTGAAAAAATTTAAAAAAAACATCCAATCTAACCTAACCTAACCGCACCTAACCTAAACTAAACTAGCTTAAGCTATATATATATTTAATTTTGAAACTGTCAATTCATGGTTGAACTTTTTTCCACTTGTTTATTTCAGTACCGATTTTACCTTTCAACGAGCTTCTTCAGACCAATCTGAAGATTATTATTATAAAATTAATATTTACATGGGTTAGATGGGTTAACCTCACCAAACCAATTATTTTATCGTGTTCTGTTCTATTCGGTTACGGTATTTAGATATTTTACGGAAATATTTTCATTCGGTCAAATACATTTTTTTTTCATATTTAAGTACTGAATTCTTTTAATACCTTTTTGTTCGTATGTGATTTTATTTCACTTTCAATCAAGAATTCTTTAAACTGTTGTTAATCTCAAAGTTATATTACTATATGTATTTACAGGAGAACCTCGTACGATTTTTTATTTTATTTTAAAATATATTTATTCAGTTGTTCGAAAATATTATAAAACGATAAAATAATCTTCATATTTCTTTGTTAATTTTTGTATTTATTTATCTAAATATATATGGGAAAACCACTAATTCTATTAATATGCAATTTTATAAACACATTATCTGATGAGATAGTATAATTTACAAAATAATGTTTTTTGTAAAACGCAAGTGAGTAATTACAAAATTACAGTCAGCAAGCGCGCACCGGATTTCCATATGTTAAATCTGAAGTTAAGAATAGTCATTCCAAATGTCACATGTTCCAAATCCCATTCCTCCCCTTTTCAACCAATATGAATTTGGCAAGATTAATTTGGGAGTTCGCGTTTAAATTTGCATATTGGAATGTATGCAAATATTGACGGTCTGGTTTACCAAGCCATCGGAAAATATGTGAAGAAATATCTTGGGGAAGTGCAGGAAGGATAATTTTCCCGAGATTTAAGCCAAGCATGTTTTACTATGAATATTTGCATTGAATTTCAATTTAGTAAGCCGTTTCTTAAGATGCATTTTGCATATATCAGGGTAGATGAAAATTTTGCATCGTTGCAATATTTCAAATCATTAAAATACCACGGCGTATAAAATGTTGGTCAGTTTCATAGATGTGTCAAAGCTTTCTAGTTTTTATTGTTTAATAATGTGTGAAAAATAAATATAAATATACAGTATAATTGTATTGTACAACCCAAAGTGGCTCCGGTCAAGTTGAATCCATTGGTGTCACAGCTAGATTCGCGAATTTGGTCGACTGATGATAAAATGCCAACTTTCGCAATGAGGTATTGCAAGAACAACACTGGATAGTTTGATTTCCATGCAACCGCGATAGCAGGGCAGCATACTCACTACGTCGTGTCGTTGCCGGAAAGAACCGAACCAAACCGAACCCACGATCCCGTCCCCTCTACAACGAAATGGAACACGCTCTGATTTTGCGTTTGTACGGGTCTGGCAACTCTAGAATTACATACCTCATTGTATATATTTAAATGAAACACGAAGCGAAAAAAATTGATTTCACTTAGTTGTGGGTCGTACTCTCACCGCCGTACTGCATACTGCATTCCCCCGGGCTGCTCTAGCGTGCACATATTGGAATCCGCTTCGACGAAATATTATATTTGCAACGGCGACTCTATTGTATAACTCTATGCTCAAATATAATTATAATGAAAGGAAAATATACAAAGCAGTGTTTTAGGAAAAATCGCCTCAAAGGTACTTTAAAATATAACTGTACACACTATACGTACTAGACATATATTTTGTCGGGTTTTTCGTAGCTCGGGCGTACGAGTCCTTTTTTAATCGAATATCAGTTCGTCGGCGAATTTCCATTAGAAGCGTGGAAAAATTCGCGCGGTTATATAAAATTCCATATTTGAAAAAGTGGTGGGAGGTTAGGTACTCGCATATTTTATTATTTACGAATAATTTGCGATACAAATTCTTCCACAATTTTAATTTTGTTGTTTTTTTTAACCTAGGTGAATTTCTTTAAAGCAGAGAATACCGGTACGATTTCAAATAAATGTTTTCAAATTTTATTTTAAATTAGCGATCTAAGTTCATACAAGGCATAATTTTTTTTTTTTTTATTAAAAAGTATACAATACATTATGCATTGTATTCCCAAGAGTTATGAAACTCATTATGGGAAGAGGATTTATAAGAGCCCCAACCGCTCCCAATCATCTGTAGCCAATAGTACGCTGAAGATACTAGGGAGGAGTAGGAGATGGGGAAGAGGAAGCTGGGAAACTCCCTGGCTATTCAGATATGGCTAACAAATAGAGCTAACAGTCAGTTTAACTTTTCGATTCTGAATGATGGTCTTTCGCCAGGGCGATACTGAAAGTATCTACCACTTAACGTGCCGAAAATGTACTATTATATTTTTAATTAATTAATTTGCTATTATGCCTTTGAAACATACGTGACTCATACGAGTGCAATTCCGGCGAGTTGTACTGGGCTAGTGAAGATTGCTCTGATAATAACAAGGAAAATAAAACCATTGGCTATCATTATTAAAATCAATTAAAAGTTTTCATGATAAAATAGTTCCATGAGTTTGTACTATAAATATTAAGTGAACCTCCCCTTCAATGTTCACGAAACCCCGCTACACATAACTTGACTGAATATTCATAAATATTTAAATATAACACCCGTAATAATCACATTTTAGCATAATCGAATTTACGGATATGTGTAAATTTTTCGTTTCGTATAAAGCGAGCTTAATTCCTCCCAAGAATTTTAACGACCGCCCCATTCTAACCACTGGCTCTAGTTGGTAAATTCCTAATCGGGGGTGATTTGGGTGAAGGGATAATGGAATTTAAAATAAAAAAAAGAATTTTAAAGACTTCTTAATGTTTAAATGTTCGGTTTTATTACAATCGAATTTTCTGATAAATTAAAATACATTTTTACGATAACACTTATTAAAGCGCCTTTTGGATTATTTTCAATAAAACAATACAATAGAAATAATTAATTTATTATTTTATCATTGAAGAAAATAACATTAACATAACCTAAATGAAAAATGAAACCGGACAAAAGGACAGAAACTAAAAAGATTTCAGTCGCATCTGGGACTCGAACCCAGGTCCTCTGCCTATCCGGGGCAACGCTTAATCGACTTAGCTAATGAGAACAGTTCAATTTGTGTCATCTTCATCGATATCATATCTCAAATATTAATTTCTTCAACGATTAAATATTACGATGGGGTTTTTAAATCTTAATAAAAATAATTTATTTATTATTTATTAAAATTAATTTATTATTATTTATTGTTCTGCCGGTGTTTGCAAAGCTCAATTTGTTTGTTTGGTAATAATTTTTAAAAACCTTTGTTTTTAAAGAAAGAAATTCTCGGGTAAAATCACGAATAGACAAACATAACATAAACTCACAATATTTGAAAAACTGAACAAATGAATTGAACCCACTACACCTGGATGGTAATCCGGAGCATTTGTCAACTCAGCCACTAACAGGTCTATAACTACTTTTTCAAAAAGGTTAACGACAAGCAGTAACGAAACTATACCTTTATGGCTTTAGACGTGCTTCATGGGTGAATCTGTAAAGCCAAGCAAAATAATAGTTTGTGAAACCTTTCCACGAAAGGCGATATCTTTTTTTTCTATTTCTTCGGCTGCCCAACATTTCCCGGCATTAAGGGAGCACTTAAACAACTTACCCCGGCCAGCATCACTCTTGTATTGAGTAAGTACTAAAGCCGGAACTGGTGGTAGGCACCTGAGACTATCTTGTTACCTGAAGGACGCTAAAATCGGGCAAAAAATCTAAAAAACAATTCCCCAAATGGAAAACATTACTTTTTTGTGTCGTACAAGAGTCCCAACTAGCCGGAGTCAATGTGACTATGATATTTCCATTTGGGGAATGTTATGAGGCTGAAGGGTCAGGAGAAGGTGAAGAAGAAGGTTGGGAAGTATGAGTTAAAAAAACTTTCAATTACGACCCTGTTCTAGTTAAATTATGTAGTCTACGACCACTGATGTCAGAATGAATAGACTTGCCATAACGTACCATTTCTGCGACTGGAGGCAAAGTTCACGTGACACTCATTTTGGCACCAGCCTATTTCACTGCCCTCCACGTTTGTTTCGCGTGATTTTGACTGCGGTAAGCAAATTACAAAACATTTATAAAACAGTGAAACTAAATATTCGTTTTTTTGTAAGCAAGCCGAACCCTTTTACTTATTTGCTGTTTTACTTAAATTTGGCGGCATGCCTAGCTCGCGCCCCTTATTTTGGTTTCTTCCCCTTGTTAGGGCATCTCTTTATATTATTTGCTCTGTATCCAGGACGTTTGATCTATGTAGTTTAGCATGCAATCGCAAACATCGCACGTCGCAATGTACATCTACATTTTTAGATAACAAAAAAAATCATACATCGATACCTGCAGTGAATAGATTGTATCTCCATTTTTTGGCTAACACGGGTTATATACCGGACTCTACTGTCTGTGAAGAATCCATATTCTTATGTTTATCCATATTTGCATGTCGTTTCTAAATCATGCTTTGTATCCCGGGAACATTTACATGTACATGTGTTGATGCATTAAAAAAATTGCAATGGATTTAAATTTTTGAATCTTCTCAAAATGGTGTTCTTTTAGATACACTATATGTGCTCTAAGTCATCGATATGTTAATATAAGGGTTTAAAAATGTTTTAAAAAAACTCAATATGGTTGAGGTGGTTTTCGAATATGCGCCCCTAGCTATTGAGGTCTCTGCCCGCCACCCACATAAGATTTGCAGGATCAAAATTGAATTATCCTTTGGAGGTAGAAGACTAATATGTGGTACACCACTGGTGCACATCTTATCTTTATTCCATAATTCCCATCTATAGGAAAACTTTGGGAAATAAAAAAATAGATTTCGCAATTAAACGAAAATAAATGTTCAACATGATAGCTCCAGGGTCTGACTTAAAGTCAGAGTCGAAACGAGGGCGGGAAAACTGGGAAATTAACACCGAGCGCAATATTTGAGGGTACCAAAAATAATTCATAAATCGGTAAAATTATATCATGTCTATACTTGAACAATATAAGAAATCCGCAAACCAAAAGTTCCTTTAAAAGTAAGATCTTTAATCACCTCCGATAAACTTGTCTATTACGAGTATTTTAGATTTCAAAATATGTACATACATATGTATGTGTACTTATGTATATATGTACTGCCTGTATATATTCATATGTGTGTGTTCTTGCTAATTCTCATTTGTTTATATTCCTATCATTTTCTTCTTATATGTATTTATCATCTTTTTGTTTAACTGAAATTCAACTGCTTAAAAATTCTTTTCAATCTTTTATGCAATTAAATTGTTTTTTTTTTTTAAATTACTAAATTGTAATCTATTTTTCATTTTCATAATATGGTATGAATATAATAACTTAGTTAAACACCTAGTGAGATGGAAAATACGTCAGCACCAATAACAAATGTTTATATGTACATATCGATACCTTAGTTCAATAGTGAACTAACTCAAAATACCTCATTTTGAGAAAACTGGATTTGAAAAACTTTCACAGAGACATTTCTCCGATGTAAAGATATTCTGTCCACCTATAACATAACAATAGATGCAACGTGTAAGTAATTTATCAACCAATCATATCATAGGTTTAAATGGTTACATTTATTAAGTTCCAAACGGAAAAATTTGACATGTTTCTCCATTGAACTAAGAATGTGCTGATTTCATTATAATTCCATAAAGAATTATCTGACTATATAATTAGGCTTTTTTATTGAAATGTGAGAAGGGAGAGTTTCTTTACCATGTTTCATCATTAACTCAAAACCCAGAAATTTTGAGTTTCCTTATTGAACTAAGGTATCGATATATATAATTAAATTTTTAAAATATTTAAAAAATTGTATGTTTTAGATAAGATTTTTTTAACATTAAAATCTGTCTAAAATTAAATATTCAGCAAAATAAATTCTTAAAAGGGAGGAATTATGGTCACTCTCTCTAAATAGCATTATTCGATTTAGAATAGAATTATTTTCGATTAAGCTATTAATAATTTTGGTTGACTTTTTTATTCTTACACAAAAAAGGCAATTTTTAAAATAATAATATATTCAAAAATTTCTCTTTAAGTGCTAAGGATCGGGATTTATTTTGGTGCGTTTTCGACTGGTTCGCATTGGGCTGTGAAATACCTCGCCCAACTCTGTTTGGGTAATGTTTGTACTATAAAATTAAATCGTATTTCACTGGGTAAATTTTATTAATCTCAGTGATGTTCAATATTGATTTTAGGTCGAAAGGTTATTAGTTTCGCATTAGCGTAGCGGCCTTTCAATAAACAAATAAAGTCAATAATAATTCCTGAGAATTAAAATACAATCAGCCAACATAAAGTTTGTATCCTATCTACAATACGACTATAAAGCCTAAAATCTAGACTTAAAACGATTACTTTATAATTTATAGTAAAACATATAATATTATGTAGTGTATTATTTTTTTTGATTTGAGATACAGATATCTTTGAAACAATTAGGAAATTTAATCATTGAAGAAAATAATATTAACAAAAATGAAATATGAAACCGGAAAAAAACAACAGAAAATAAAAAAGATTTCAGTCGCATCTCGGATATAATAATATTTACAAATCTTGAATTTGAGATATGATATCGATGAAGATGACTAAGTTGGTAAAGCGGTTGCCCCGGATATGCAGAGGTCCCGGTATCGTGTCCCAGATGCGACTGACATATTTTTATTTTCTGTTGTTTTTTTTTCCATTTTCATGTTTCATTTAGGTTATGTTAATTTTATTTTCTTCAATGATTAAATATTACAACGTGATTTTTAAATTCCAATAAAAATAATTAATAATTAAATTAGGAAATTATTTATTAATTCAATATATTGTTTAAAATATTATACGATTGATTCAGTTCGAATTGTACAGTGCGTACCAGTCTATAATTTAGAACCACCATCCTAAAATATACTCGTACATGAGAGGATTGAAAATAAACTTGGTCTAAATAATTAATACGGTGGTTAAAAGAGGTACTACGTCAAATGGCAAGAAATAAATTATTAAAAAAGTACTCAAATATCTAGGTCACCTCATGAGAATTAAATCAAATGTAATTATGTTATTATAAGTTCTGAAAGTATTTTAGATTTTATTGTTACATTGAGACGACTCACTTACGAGTATATGATTTTATTTACTCCCACCCAATTTTGACTTTAACAATGTTTAAAATGATTTATTGCCCGTAAAACCGATTTACTTTGAAAATAATTGTGATAATTAAAAATTCTCTATTCTTCGAGGTATTTACAGTAAAAGGCTGTTTTCACCATATAAAGAGTTTTCTTAATTGTTTTATAATGACGTGAATGCTATTTAGGGTCAATGAATTTAATGTTTTTGGTAACTCCTTGAATTATTTTAAGGTATTACATTCTTTGAGTTTCGTGAATATTCACGAAATATTCAGGAAAATACATATTTCGATAAAAATGATCATTGAGAATGTTTACATGATAATGTTACGGAGTTGGTTGTTTACATAGTACAAAAAAAAGAATACTTAGTGAAAAGTTTTGAATTAGAAGTTTTTTTTTATTTATTTAAGGAGAAAATACAAATACAGACAGTAATATTAAAAAAAAAAACACATGTACATAAAATATATATTTCTCCTTCATTAATATGATAAAGCTAAGTGAACCTTTAAAATAATAATAATAGTTGGATGATTTGTATAGCGCCGTTTTTGTGAAAAATCACCTCAAGGGCGCTGTACAAATATTTCTTTACTAATTATGTACAAACAGATACAGAAAAACATACTTACCTGTCAGGTCGCTTCAGATGAACACAGTTTTAGAAAAATTTATTTATAGAGATGATAGTTTTACATGGTTATTTGTTTCTCCTTTTCTATTGATGTTACATTTATTAGATGATTGGTGGCACAAGAAGAGGTGGGTGGTATTTATTGAATTATTGGTATTACTGTTTAGAACTGGAAAGTATTCATAAAACGAATTTTAGGACTCGAAAATATCTATAAAATTACCTTAAAAAGCGTAAGAAGCTTTAATAAATATTAACGTTTTTTTTTACTTTGGTTAATTACAGTGTTATGGGCTGTGGACGCATTTGCGCACCGATGAGTGAATTTTTTTTTATTTTTTTTTTTTTATATATATATTTTTTATTTTATTTTATTTATTGACTTTAGGTAAGTACTAACCGGCCAGCCTAGTTAAGCAATTTACAGGTGAATTTCTTCAATTTATGGATACGATTGTCTGAAAAGATGTGTTTTAAGTTTAGTTCTGAATTCTGTTGAGTCTTTGATAATTCTTAAGTCATGCGGCAGTTCATTCCAGGATTTAGGTCCTGACACTCCGAAAGCACGATCCCCGAACTTAATATTAGGTGTGCGCTTTGGTTCCTTCAACCTGCCGATAGCTGATGACGATGCTGACCTGAGGGTGGACTGCCGTGAGTTGGTATTTTCGGGAATACACAGTTCTGATAAGTAAGTCGGAGCCATTCCGTTAAGTGACTTAAATACCACCCAGCAGAGCTTGAACTGGATTCTTTCAGGACATTTGAGCCAGTGGAGATTTTTGAGATGCTCTGATATGTGAGAATATTTAGATACGCCGGTGCAATTTGGTATTTGGGGAGACTCGCATATATTCCGTTGCAATAATATTTATTTAGAAGTTATAAGTTAAGGAATTTAAGATTGTGTTACACAGAAAGAATTTGAAAAAGTGCACAATGTCTAAATAAAGCAAGAGAAGGGAAATAAACTTTACAAATAATTTTTACAAGAATGTAAAGGGAAAAAATAAAGATTAAATAAAAATAATGTTTTGGCTCTGTGGGTGGCTGGTAACGTGTTTTTCCCAAATCTTTCACCGACCGGCACTGGTTCGCGGACCACCGACAGGGTTGAAGAACTGGATCACACGTCTGGAGATTATATATTCAGTGAAGAATATCGTATTTTCCACTGTGATTCATTGCCTTGAGACTAAGTCGTTCATTAAATAACCCATCAGAATGTATTATAACATTTTCAGTGACTTGACTTAAATGAAATCGCCACGGTCTTTGATATTTACAAAAGCGTTATTTCAGAAACCTTATACGGGGTAATTCATTAATGTACGTCGCCCTCCGCCGTTCGCTGAATTATGCAAGTGAGCGTGTAACGTACAACGCACAACGTATAACGTTTTAAGTGTCAGTTCTCCGAGCCACATAAAGAAATATTGGAAAACATTAATCCCAGATCGAGGGACGTGGAATGAAATAAAAGTCGCAATGATAATGTTTCGGGGAAGAAAATGATATGTTTACGAATAAATGTTATATTACGGTCCTCTCGAGACCTTATTTTACATAAAAATGCCGAGTTAAAGGAAAGCTCTAATATTTTGTTTTATTATTTTTCATTTTAACAGAATGTTTATTTGATTCCTTTTGTGGGAGAATAAACATGTATTCTAACCACTGCCTTTGAAGGCTTGATGTAAATAGGTAAACATATTATATATATATATGGAAAATAGTTACGAAGGGTTTTTTAATTATTTTTTTCATGAATACCGCACAAGAGTCCCAACTGCTCCCAACCGTCTGGAGAAAGTGAGACTATGGCATCCCTAATTGGAGAATTTTGCGAGGCTGAAGGTATTGGGGAGGGAAGGAGAAGGGGTAGAGGAAGGTGGGGAAATACCTGACTAATCAAATGAAACCTCAAACTTTGTTTAAACCACATTTATTATTTATTATTACCTGACTATTCAGATCTGGTCACCAAACACGGCTAAAAGCCATTTCAAGCAACGTTTTAATTCTGATTGGTGGCGGGAATGGTGTTAAACGGAAGTATTTGGGATTTTCTGTAGATATCTTTGACATGTGTGTCCCATGGCAACCTAAAGATATTTCCTATGCCTCTATTTTGAATGACTTGGATCTCTGTAATCGTTTTTTGGTAGTATATCCCCAGATCCCGGAAAGATATATTAAATGTGAGTGTATCTTGGATCGTGGTAGATTGATCTTAATAGAGAGGTAGAAAGTAGCTGTTTAACATTGTATCCGATTCTCTATTTCATGAAATAAATTTACATAGTTCTGCGATAATATGATATTTATTTATTTTACAGCAAAATTTAACTCAATGAACGATGGATGCAGATGATGCGACTGCCACCCTGAAGACGATCTATTCAATTAAATTCATTTAATTTATTCTATGTTACTGTTATCTATTAAGATTTTCATTTTATTTTTTTTATTTTTATGTAATTATCTTTTCGTAATTATATGTATATATTTTTTTATTTCTATTTTTTTTCACTTTTTCTTCTCATATGTTTTTTAATATTATTATTAAACTTTTTTTATTATTATTATTTTATTTCTTTTGTTTTGTATTAATTTCTCTTTTTATATTGTATATATTTCATGTGATATGGCAGACTGGGTTTTCACTACCCACCCAGTCCTGATGGATTAAAAACTTAAATAAGAGATAAAAAATAAATTATTATTTTAAAACATTAATTTTGTTTATAACATTATATTTTTACTTTGTTTTACTTGAGAGCGTCTAGAGAAAAATTTAATTTATTTTTATTTTTATTTATTCTTTTTATAAGTCTGGTGCAGACATTACCTCGACAATGCACTTTTGGAATGGCCGAGTTTACAAAATAACTATCCAGTCAAACAAATATTACACGGTGCAATCTTTCTGGTACCACAAGATCGCACAATTATTATGACATCATAAGTAATTATTACAACAAATAACGTTAATTACAGAAAATTAGCACAACGTCGGTCAAAATCCAATACCGAGAAAGTGACACTTTCAAAATTTATCTTTTGATGCCACTCTGAGTCTATCCGTTATCAATCATTCTCTTTCCAGAAACTTGTCGAGATATTAAAAACAGTGACTAAAATAAGGTGTTTTTATTATTATAAACAATGCAATTTCGGATGTGATGTGACGTACGGAACAATCGGATTATAAAATTTAAAAAATATTATTTTCATTTGCTGCATTATAATGATTTTATACCGCCGTTCTTACAATAGTTGGTGGTTCAATGGTCAGCATAGTTGCCTTCCATTCAGTTGATCGGGGTTCGATTCTCGGTATATATATCTATCTGGTCGGGGAGGAACTAATAAAAATAATTTAAATACACTAAAAGTTTCACAAAGAAAATCATAATAGCAATACTTTACGAACACTCCACATTCTCAACAAAACCACTTTTCACACTATTTCCAGTACTAAATTTGAAGATATATATACTTACAAAAATCTTAAAGAAAATCGGGAATATTACAAACTTAGAAATGGAAATTAATTTATATCACCTAATTTTAAAACAACTAAAATACAGTACCATTATATTTATCAAGCAAAAAAAATTACAATACCATTACCAATCAGAACGAATAAATAAAATTAAAATCTTCTTTAAAAAAAAACTTACATACCTGAATATTTCATACAAAACATTTAAAGGAATCAAATTAAATATTATGTACCTACCAAATTAAGAATCTTGGCTCCCTCATCAGGCACAAGAACTTCTCCTTTCTGATAAGGTATACACGACTGAGAATACCCTTTAATTAAATATATTGTAAAATACTTTTAATGCAACATATAAGAAATAATAAAAGTATTAATATACGAGAATATTTTTTTAATACATTTTTTTTTATTATTGTTATTTAATTTTTTATTATTATTGTTTTATTATACTTATTTTTTTCAATATAATAATTTGTATATTTAATCATTGAATAAGATAATATTAACATAACCTAGGGGCGACTTATATATTTTTATTTTCTGTTGTTTTTTTTTCGGTTTCATATTTCATTTAGGTTATGTTTATATTATCTTATTTAATAATTAAATATTACAATGAGGTTTTTAAACATCAATAAAATAATAAAAAATAAAAATAAAATAATAATATTTCGTGATTATTATTTTTTTTCATCATAATAATTCGTTATTTTTATTATTTTTTTTTAAATAGTTATACAAATACGATGTTTTAAATATGGAGAAAGGGTTAAGTTTTATTATTTGGAAAATATGAGAATGTTCAGTCGTTTCGAGGAAAATTCAAGCCACACGTTAAGAAAACTGTGAAACCTGATCTCCCAACATAAAATACTATATCAACTATTATTGATTAAAATTTGGTGCGACCGCGTTGTGAGAGAATATAAATTTATGTAACCAGTTCATTAGTTAGAAATTAGATATTCCTTACTCAGCTGCTATCACCCCCGCCTCTGAGATATGATCTATGCGAAACTTTTAAAACTTCACCGATGAATAATTAAGACTTCTCTAATCTGCACTTGTCTTCAAACACCGTCGACGAATCAACAATATCTGAAAACTATCAAATTTCAACTCAATAAATTAATTAGTTTTCTAACCTGTAAATAACTCGGACACGTATCTACGTGGGAACAGTGCAATATACTCGTACATCGGATAAACAAAGAAAGGAGTGTCGAAAGAACAAATACACAAAGCGGAAGTAGAAGAATGAATCGGAGAAGTGTCGGGGAGATATAGCAATAGCAAGTGAATCAAATACGTAGCTCGTATGAAGAGTTAAAACAATAAGAAGAAGCAGAAATAAGGTAAGGCAAAGGATGTTGTGACAATCTTTCTTTTATATCCTCCCCTGCGGAGATGCAATGTTTCTTTTATGATAAAAAAATACAACGCATCAACCCTTTTATATCATTTTTAGTCATTTTAACGTGTTATATTTTGGCATTGTTGCATTAATTATTATATAATGACGTGACTGCTATTGACTTATTTGACAAATTGCCATTTAATTCGGGGAAAACAGATTTCAAAATACGTCTTTTTTAATTTTCTCAGAAAGTCGGTTTTATCGGTAACAGTTCATTTTAGGCACCATAAAAATTAAAATTGGGTCGGGTTAAATAGAATCATATAAATAAGTTATCTCGACGTGGCCTAACCACAGTTTTAAAATGGCATTGAACCCTGAAACAGCTGCTACAACTAAAATACTTGCAGAGCTTAATAATAATATTATTAAATTTCATTTACATTAAAGAAATTTAAAAAAAATAAATGGCGTTCTGCGAATTAAACACAAAAACAATTAATAAATTTAAAAATGGATCAACATTTGAGAGTTTCAAAACTATAGATTTGCCTTTTTAACGAACCAAGTGTTTACTTAATTTTGTACAACTAAAACAGACCGCTAAGTTCTTTTTTTCATTTATTTTTTCCAATAGTTTTTAACATAACATAGAGCATAATATGTGTACATATTTTTTACGTGTATGATTGTTTAAGTTATAATTGTAAGAAATGGGAACCAATATGTTTAATTATTTGTGCATAATAAAATGTTGAATATATGTACCTATCTGACTAAAATAAAAACGGAAAACTTATTGTTTGTCCATAAATATTTATTCAAAACGACTCATCTCATTTCTCCTTGCCTGGCGATAACGCCGTGCAAACATGCTTAGATATTATGACCTACGTTTTTTTCTTACTGTTGGCAACATTTTTTGTTTGTTCTAGATTTCGAAGAGAATGTAGTACCTACTAGAACGCATGAAATATTTGCACCGTTGCAAAGTAATATGTAGGTTTGAGGTATATTTTTTCACCGGAACATACCAAGAAACCTTTCTGCGGAAATTCATAATCGTATTGTGGACACTTACATCTCAGTGGTGTACAGAGATATTTTAATTCAAGTTTGTAGAAAAAAATGTGTTTTTTTTACAATCCGAAACATTTTGTTTCCATCTTCTCTTTTTTGTTGCCTGAAAAACTGTAAACGGCCATAATGAAGTAAATGGATGTAAATAGTTTTTTTTTCTATTTGATTTTTTGTTAAACGCCCTTGACAGACATTTATACACAATACTTGCTTCATTCACATTCATACATCGTCTCACACATAATATTCTCGTATACCTGCTGAAATGTCAAATTCATGCCCGATAGTGTTTCACTTGATCGTGATATGGTATGCAGTTAACTACACATGTGTCCTTAAAGAATGTCCTCGGCTTCTTTTTCAATTTACTTGCACATCATGCATTCTTCTTACACTCACTACTCTATTCATATGCTTAATATTTCAATACCTTAAAAAAACTCACAGTGAAAATTGCAAATAAAATCACTCGACGCCACTGCCATCTATAAAGGCATATAAGGTAATGTAATCATATCTTTAGGGTGAAATCTTTCTTGGTTTCCAGAAACGTCTTTTATTTCGTAAGGTTTGTGTAAAAAGGAAACTCGAAAAATAATAATGCTACCTTGTTTATGCCACACTAGATATAATCACACAACACCGACCACACATTATGCTCTGGTAGTTCTCAAAGTAGGCACTAAGCCCAATTTAAACGGGTCGTTACACCACAGAAATGTTAGGTTTTGAACAATTTTAGCAGTGGATATGAATAAGGCTGATAAAGTGGTAGATATGTTAGATCAGTAGTACATATGCGTGTGACAAGAATAGAACATATTAAATGCCTTTTGTCTGAAGACTTTTAAATATTTAACTGATGGTATTATATTTATTATCGAGCGCAGAAAAATATAGGCAGAAGTATTGAATTTCTAAACATCATAAAAATATCTAACACACAAATACTAGAAAAAACAATAAAAAACAAACATTGACTATTACCACACCATAAACCGAAGGAAATGAGAATTCCGCTGATCTATGATATAATAGGCCATGACTATAGCACCTACAATCGAAACATTACGACGAAAGAAGAGTGTCACAAAATATCACAAATTGTATTGCATATACGTGGCGCTAAATCTGCATTTTTTCTAGGGAAAACAATATGAAAACATTACTGATATTATAATTTCTTTTGTATTAGGTACCTATTTACTGCTAATGTTATTAAAAAAATTAAATATTACTTATAAAGGGAAACTCAATGAACTAGACGTACCTACTATGTTAAATACCGTAGGTATGTTTTATTCATAACTAGCTGATGTGTACCCGGCCTTGATCGGTTTTTTTTTAATAAAGTTGTGAAGTTGTGAATTCTTGCTTGTCGTTTGTGTGCCATAATTGACTTAACAGCGACGTACTATCTCTAAACAAAGAACAAAAAAAACGTTCATTTTAAAATTTTATTACATTACATATTTATAGTTATTTTTTTTAAAACATATTTTTAAAAAAAATTCACAAGTAGGTACCTACTTGTGTTTTCAATTTGTAAAATATTCTCCCCAAACAAACCTTCTTCTTTTGAATATGTAATCTGTGGCTAACTATAGTGGTATATCTGAAGGCTAACCTAAACAAAACATGGCGGGTTTAATGTTTTTCATACTAATTTTAAAACGTTATTGCAACAGTTTTACACATTAGATTGCATTCAAACTACAGTCTAAACCTTCCCGGCACTGATAATAATAAACTGTACTGTTTTCAGTGAAACCGGTCCAGTAATTTTAGAGAAAAGCGAGAACAGACAGACAGACAGATAATCATTTATTTGTATATCTAGAGATACACCAAAATTCTTTTAATACACAATTTCCCCGTAGCGGAAAAATCTAAAATATGCTATACGGCAAAAGAAATGAATTTCGTTATTCAAAATTGCTGGAAAAATACTATATCTGAAATCACAATGGAATATTCTCGTGCTCAGTCTCTTATGGAAATTTATAAAAATATCAAATCTTGGATATCTAGGTTGTCACAATTCAACAGAAACTGATGTTGTAAAATCTTCTGAGACTTACAGAGAAGCTTTACCGAATGTTGATTTGCGTCAAAAGGATAAAACCATCCCTTCGCTGACACGGAAAACAACACAATGATTTCTCGTGAATACTCAACCTTTTTTTAATGGCTTTTCACCCCAAAGGAGTGTTCTAGCCAGTATCGAGTAGAGAATGGTAGTGAAATGGTAGTGAAATGGGAGAACCCTTTCTCAGATTTTAATGATACAAAATGACATATATAGAAATAATCACAAAAGCTCAAAAGTTTCTCAAAAGGTGAACAAGAACACGTTTTGTTATAATATACAGCTTAAAGAAGATAAAAGAAAAACTGTAACTACTTAAATTCCTATTATGATACACGTTATCTATCATTGACGTGCATTCTACAAAGTCCGAAAAGCTCTGCCTACCCTGATAAAAACAAACCATTATAAAATGACAGAAATTTTGATCAGAATGTTTTTTTCTCCATGAATTTGAAAATATTTTTTTTATATCACAATTGTTCTACATTGATAAATTGTTTCCAAATGACAAATTCACACTTTTAGTGCGATCATAAAATGGCCATTATCAAATATTTAATGCACAATTCGTGCCCGGAATCGTAAACCCTACACATCTTACCTTTGGTCATAGATCAATGCACGCCACTGCTATCTATGTATTTAATTGGATGAAAGTATACATATGGAAATAAATACAATATTATATATTTAAAAATCAATGTAAGTTTGTTTGTTTGTCCCCAATGTTCTCGAAAATTACTCTACCGGTTTTGCTGAAAATAGCACAGTTTGTTTTTATTAGTGCCGGGAAGGTTTAGAAAGCAGTTTGAATGAAATCCAATGTGTAAAACTGTTGCTATAACGTTTTAAAATCAGTATGAAAAATATTTAACCCACCATGTTTTATTTAGGTTAGCCCATAGATACAACACTCTGGTTAGCCACAGATTGCATATTCAAAAGAAGAAGGTTTTTTTAGGTAGAATATTTTCAAAATGGAAAACACGAGTAGGTACCTACTTAAGAACTTTATGATTTAGATACATTTTAAAAAAATAAACGTTTGGAATGAAATAAAATATTCAAATGAATGTTTCTTTATTTGGAGATAGTTACTTTCGCTGTCACCCTAATGACAAGTGACAATAAATATTTAACTACAAATATATTGACGCGATTTTCACCTCGTATCGCACAAAAAATGTAAGTACCTACCTACACCATATAAATATTATGAAATTCCGATATACACTCGTTTGTATGTAGGTGATTTAATTGACTTCCACCACAATCGGGCTTCAAAAGGAAATTATAAACAAAATCTTAACACAATAGGACATAGGCGTATAATCACAGACACAACTGTTATAATATTATACAATATAATGTGTACCGTTATTACTTTTATTGCTATGTGGGTGGCAAATGTTCAAGCAACCAGTGACTACTATTTTCTAACAGATCCGATAGTATCGACTTCCTCACTTGAGCGATACTATGCGAACAGTCCGCTGAGCGTTCGGTTTACGTTCAAGGATTTGTGTACAATATTATCTCATACAATAAACGTGATCAGGGCCAGTTCAAGGCGTGGGCGGCGTGGACGCTAATCTCGCAATAGAGCTGAACCTCCGCTACGTTAAAAAAAATCTCAAAAAAATGTTTTATTTCGTTGAAATTAAAAGAATTTCTATGACTAGGCAGTGAGATTTTATGACTCATAGTTAATTATCTTGTTCAATGCCTCTTGCCTTCTATAAACATGGCTTTATGGTTTAAGAACTGCTAATTCGGAATAAATGATTCAAGCGGAGCTAAAAGAGTTTACAATTATTATCAACGTATGTAGATTTATTTGTGTTCGTAATAAGGTTTGTCTAATAATAGGCAGAACGTATTTAACCGCGGCTGGCAAAGTTAGGAAGCATTTTAAACGTATAATTCATTATTTTAGTATTATAATCATGGTTTTTAGATTACGTAGTTCTGGTATTAATAATATGCATTAACTTTTTTTTTTTTTTACATAAATACCGCACAAGAGTCCCAACTGCTCCCAACCGTCTGGAGCCAGTGAGACTATGGTATCCCGAATCGGGGAATGTTGTGAGGCTGAAGTTATTCTGGAGGGGAAGGAGAAGGGGAAGTGGAAGGTGAGTAAATACCTGGCTATTCAGATCTGGTCACCAAACACGGCTAAAAGCCATTTCAAGCAAAGTTTCAATTCTGAACGGTGGTCTTTCACCAGGGCGATACTGAGAGTATCTTCCACTCTGGAACGTGCGCAAATATACTATATATTATTTTTTTAATTAATTAATTGTGAAACAGTACAAATTAATTAAATAAAATTTACTTGAGGCCGTCAATTGTTCAATCACGGCTGATAGGGTCGGTGAGTATGTTTATACAACGTTGAATTGTCTATTATTTATTTTGTCGAAGCATGTGTTATTTATTTCATATCTAATAATTTGAAAAATAAATAAATATTAAAAAATATAAGTGTATGAAGTCAGTAGTGTAAAAATGGGTATAAAGTATAGTAGCTTCATTTACCTATTTAGAAGTAAATTTCCAAGTCTGACAATATTTTATTTCTTCCTATTACCATTATTATAAGCGAAAATGCTGTTTTAATAATGATACAGGGCTTAGCGAGCACATTCTTTAATCCGTATGGATGTGAACCCGATGCTTTAAAGCACTCGGTCTCTAGCCGGTCCTAACTTACTGAAGATTTTATCGTGGCTGCAATGTTGAAATGAGTTTTCGTAGAATTATTTATGTCAGTTAAATGAGTTTTTTTCTGTAAATAACCAACGATCAGTTTGTAATATACAAAACTTTTTTTTTTGTTTTTTGCTTTAAATATAAAATTTGAATGTTTTATTAAGTTCAGAATAAATGCTAACAATGAAAACATCTGGATCTCATTTTTCCAAGTGTTTTAAATAAAAACAAGTATTCCTGCACAACACCTTCGCGCTACCACTGCGGCCCTGGTATTTGAACTCTTTGGTTCTGATTACATAGTCATGCATGCAACTATTTGTAGTAAAACGTAATCAATGACTTCACTGCATGTATGCTTGTTGTCAAATGCATATTTGTTATTGATTTAGTATTAAGAATGTACGAATTACCTACATACCTGAAATTGGGTAAAAACCTTCTCATCGAGAAAAGAAGTAATATAAAAAAAAGTGTAAAAATGTTCTTGCCTTTTATCTATCGCCGTCAGCCACTCGGTTGCCATATTTCAGTATCAATAAGACCTCCAAGCCTCAAATGTTGACTGCACTGAGAGTGCAAGTGTTCACCGTTCCTCACACACACTATCTTACGATTGTGTTTATCATCTTACATTGAGTCACAACACCGAATTCCCAATTCCGCGATAACAAACTTTCTAGAAACTGGAGAGATCCTTTATCTTGTTTAGATTAACTCCGGCGGATATCGGAGGAATGCTAAAGTTTTCACTAGTTCGCGAAAGGTCGCCTGCTGCGCGGAAAATGTGCACGAACTGATTTGTAAACAGAGATAAACGCACCGCACAACTTTCCCGACTTCCCAGCGCGGAAACTGCCGCCAAAGTATTAGTTTAAAATAATATTAAATTAGTTTGGTTTCGGGAGCGCGGTTGTGAAATCCGTGCGCCGGAACAGACGAGCGCAAAACAACTGAAGATTGCTCGCGAATAAGATTTGAATAATAGAGCGTGCGTTGTGTAGAAGGGCGACACCGGTCCTCCCACGCAGTTCGGCGGCTCGCGAGACACTGATGCCCGAGCCGTTCACCCACCTGCAGTAAGGGGAGGAGGCGAGGAAGGCAGTGGAAGGCGGCAGGCCGGCCACCGAGCCTCCCGCGCCGGGCGGCGGGCCTCACTCGCCGTACTCCGTGCTCCGTGCTCCTTGCTCGGGCGGGCGCAACGCGCAAGCCCGTCACACAACCAGCCAACCGCCCGGCGTCCTCACCCGGGATTCCCGACGATTCCCTGCAGTTTTATTTTATTTATTTGTAACTTTCAATCGAAATCTTTACATATAAAAATGAATGTTTGTCTGTCTGTCCTCGATTTTCTCGAAAATTACTAGATCAATTTCGCTAAAAATAGCAAAATTTGTTCTTATTAGTGCCAGTAAGGTTTAGATTGTAGTTTGAATCCAATCCAATATGTAAAACTGTTGCAATAACGTTTTAAAATTAGTATGAAAAAAATTGAACTCGCCATGTTGTATTGAGGTTAGCCCATAGATATACCATTTTGGTTAACCACAGATTACATATTCAAAAGTAGAAGATTTGTTTGGGTAGAATATTTTCAAAATGAAAAACACAAGTAGGTTAAGAACTTTATTATTAAGACATATTTTGAAAAAAATAAATGTTTGGAATGAAATTAATTTTTCTTCATTTCTCTGTTTACAGATATTAATAGTCGTCACAAGGCATTACTTTCGCTGTCAAATCAATTATGTTACCCAAACAACAAGCAAGAATTCACCACCTCATAACTTAAAAAAAAAAAAAACCGAGCAAGGCCGGGTACACATCAGCTAGTATTACAATAAAAACAAGTCTAATTTCTATCATGCTAAGTACGGTGTGACAAAAAATGAGGGCGCTGCGATTGTTTAACAGGTTTTAAATGGCATCGCAAAGATTGCTCATAGACAAATCAAAGTGAGTTCTAAAAAACACAATGCACCAAGTGAATATTATGTTTTACTTTAGCCAAACGGTGTTCAATTAGTGTTACTTTCCGAAAGGAGATGATTCTAAGATAATTTATTTATTATTTAACACTTTGCAATCAAAATAATTACATGGAAATGTATTTTTAATGTATTTCTGAATTTGTTTGTATGGAAATAACCATGTATGATGTTAAATAAATAAAAAATAAAATAAAATTCGCAGATCAAAATTAAGTATCGTCGCTGCATTTATAATATAGCTTATGTGACGTTTCGTATATTCTGAGATGATCGAATAAAAACTGTTTAAGGCTAGATTTGAAAAAATATTTTTTTACAATTATTAGGCAAGCTTTCCAGCCATCTATTCGATCATCTCCGAATATACGAAACGTCACATAAGCTATATTATACTCGTATATACAGCGACGGTATGACTTGTTTCTTTAAAACGAACTGTCAACACGAATTTGTGAAAACATTTTAATGTGAACAACGCATTTCAAAGACCAAGTGATTAGGTTGGTGTTGCCATGATAATAACACTTTCTAGTTCCAAAATAATAAACATGTACAATTAAATGCCAAGCTATATAAATAGTTTAAATGAAAAACAGCAACTTCCTTTATTATTTTATTAATATAGAATTACAATATCAGTAAAAGACGTATGTGAAGTTCAGTTACAATATTACTAATTACAAATAATGATATAAACTACAGTTTTTTTTAATAAATAAAACAAACACTTTGTTTTAAACCACTGATTTATTTTTCCAACCAACCGGTTTCGCTTATCTCAAGCTATATCGAGATAAAACTTAATACTAAAATAAAAATACATATATTGAGCTTATATATAAGCGCACTATATGTATATATACATATAGATATACAAAAGGAACGAGTCAAAATATCAATCGAAACAATTGTACAATGAGACATAGATATTCTTACATGTAATTACAAACTTTTAAAAAATAATAGTAATAATAAAATAAAATAAAAAATTAAATAAGTTAGTGGTGTATAACAAAGTGTTTGTTTTATTTAATGAATATGTCTGATGAATTATTATTCACACAATTAAATAATTTACTCATGTGTTTATTTTAAATCAGGAATTAATGTACTCTTTTAAAAAAATCGAATGAACCTAATTTTCATAATACAAAAGCCAACCATAATGACATTATGAATATACCCAAATTTTAAACTGCTTTTCCACAGAGGAATTATAAACATCTCTCCACTCAGCTCTTTAATTCACTTCCAGCAGCAAATGATTTGAAAAACTAAATCAAAATTGGCTCAAAGAAATCATGGAATATCCAGCATTTTGAAAAGAATGTAGTAGAAGTTTAAAACAATCAGTTTTCAAATAAAACCTAGTCCGCCTCAGCACAGCAACCGGTAGTGAGGAGGGTTGTGAAAAACATCATTGAAAAAGAAACAAATTAAAACTAAATAAAAAATATCATAGCAATAATCTTGGCAAGGTTGGAAAAATTGGTAATAAGGAACTCTAGTCCAATTTTTTTTATTAATAATGTAGTTCAAACTAAAATATCAGTATTTTTATTTTTTTTTAGGTTAGTTTTCATGGTTAAAATAATTTTCAAATTTTCAATTTTTCAAAGCCCGCCATAATGCTCCAAATTTATGGCCGGTCGGTTTTGTTCAGTTTTGAGGTTAGATCGTCAAATGTCAAAACAAGGATGAGCTTTACCGTACATAATGTTATATTATATTCATAGTAAACCATAACTAAACACTGAAACTTTAACTCAAAGAATAATAATAATATTGAGCATTAACATTATCATAATATTCGTATTATTAATTGGTTTCCTCGTGAATACTCTTATTTTCTTTCATTAATGATAGATTTTTTTTTATATTGAACAACAATCATAGAGTTTAAAGTCACCCTAATTAAGTTTAAATTCCGTCAAAACTAAAAAAATACCTATTTAAAATACAAACAAAATAGAAAAATAAAAATTTCCATACCAATCCATAAACAAAATGCGCACTTGACGTCAGATGTTCCAAATGCAACGGTACCAAGATAACAAGGGGTTTCAATGAGATGATTTTTTATTCACTTTTGTTCGGACGTGGCTATTTCAATCAGCAAATAATCTTACAATATTTATTGTGTGTCCACCTCAAACCCTCCGAACTGTTATATTAACAATTTACCCAATATTATCACCAAAAATCACCCCCAAAGGGGAGAAGCTCCCAACGTAAAAAATATATGGCTAATGAAATATTGAAGTACCTACCTACATCAAGCCCTTTGGCGGGAACAATACGACATACGCTGTGTAACTTTTTATATCAAGGGCCGTGTCGCTCCGCGCAACAGGTTCGTAGCCAGTAGCTAAGCTACCGAATACGAATAACGTATATAACGTATAAACCGTATAACGTAGTAGTGTGCGTAGGTACTGAGTATCTATCTACAAGGGCGGTGACTGAGATAAGTATTTTCTGGGGGGTTCTGTCAACCAAACATACGGAAAATGGGTTTAGGGTAGAGATTTTATCAAATTCTTAACGTTGCGATGGTAACAAGCCAATATTATCGGAATGTGCAGTATAAAATAAGATTTTTTCCGGTCCTTGTCCAATAGTGATTTTTTTTTTAAATCCTGTAGTAATTATTTGGTTTTATTGATTTTCCAGGACAAACTCGGGAATTTTATAACCCGCGACCTCTGACTCCTAAATCGAGGGCCTTAACCGCTCGGCAACGTAGATTATCTTGTAATACAGGTTTATTTAAAATGATATACTCAACTTCGTTCCGCATATATCCTGAATTATACGTACGTTATATGTGAATGATCTACATAGCAAATGAAAGAGGAGATCAGAAAGTTTCGAATCCCACGGCTAGATCGCTCATAGTTGCTCAAACGACCTCTAGAGTACTCAGGCCGCCAAGCAGCCATTTCGAGTCTGTTGTGAGTAAATTGGCTACTATGCAGCAAAGGGTTTTCTGTGTTCATGAGTTCTGTAAAACTGAGTCGGTAACTGTAGTGCAGCGTACCTATCGTCTCCATTTTAACATTGAACCTACAACTAGAAAGAGCATTTGTCATTGGCATCAACATTTTGAGCAAACTGGATGATAGGCCAGTGCAATTAAGTATTCAGTTAGTTTCAATTTTTTTAAATGTTTGTATATTGGTTCCCTGTTCTAAAATCCAAGTTTTCGATCATAGCGCGCATGTGCGTACGCCGCCATCTTGAAATTTGCCAAATATCTCATTTCAAATACAAATTTAGGCTAATATAGTATTTGCAAATTTAGTAGAACATAAAACTTCATACAACTTATTTATAACACTTTTCTTCTATGTCTAATAGGTACCAACATATAAAGGCATAAAAATGCGTATAAATTAGTAAAAACAAGTAAAAGGCACGACAATGTCTGGTTTTTCGTGAGTATCTCGTTTCCAGTGCAAATTTGTGAAAATTTTACTGAAACCAATTTAATATAGCATAGAATCAATCATCCGAAACAATCCGAACCGCAGTTAAGCGAGAAGTATTTAAGCCTAAGGAAAGGGATAAGGAATCTTCCTTAAAAAGAACCAGAATAGCGCTCCTGGCCACAATCATCTTACAGGAGATAATGATAAAAACGGCTTTTATCAAGTTTACCAAAATATTCAATATCAGGTAATTGCGGTAATTTGACGGCCTCCATGGTCGAGGGGTAAGGCTCTCGACTACGAATCCGAGGTCGCGGGTTCAAAACCCGGCGTGCGCGGTAATTTTTATTTAATTAATTTGTGTTGTTTCACAATTAATTCATTTAAAAATAATATATAGTATATTTGCGCACGTTCCAGAGTGGAAGATACTCTCAGTATCGCCCTGGTGAAATACCACCATTCAGAATTGAAACGTTGCTTGAAATGGCTTTTAGCCGTGTTTGGTGACCAGATCTGAATAGCCAGGTATTCCCCACCTTCCTCTTCCCCTTCTCCTTCCCCTCCCCAATACCTTCAGCCTCACAACATTCCCCAATTGGGAATGCCATAGTCTCACTGGCTCCAGACGGTTGGGAGCAGTTGGGACTCTTGTGAGGTTCATATAAAAAAAAAAAAATAAAAGAATAAAAAAATAAAAAAATAAAAAAATAAAAAAATAAAATAAAATAAAAAATAAAATAAAAAAAAAAATAAAAAAAAATAAAAAAAAATAAAAAAAAATTGCAATCGAAAAGACTGAAGACTACCCTTGGTTATAAAACAACGCACGCCACTGATAGTAAGATAAGCGTGCTAGACATTTTTGCAAATAATGTGTACACTTTCCGAAAAAATGCCATTCTCTTACTTAAAAATATGTAACAATGATTGGGCTAATAATATTACGTATCACGTTTGTCTCTCTTTGTCTCTTGTTTCTATTGTATTGTGTATCGTTGAGTGATTTCTTGTTATTTTATGTTTTGTATATCCTTTGTCTGATTATTTATGATTTTATGTAATTTGAGTATATTAATTTGTGTTTTTATAACTGTATTGTTCTCACATAAGCAAGATATTTCCTTAAAAAGGTTTTTGTATTGTACCTACCAGTGACGTACATTGCTCTATAACCAAAGCGAGGCTCTGTGTAGTTTTTCAAGATCGGTATTGATTCTGCATTTTATATTTTTAAAAATGGCCATTTTATTCATTTATTTACTTCTTCCGCTGATTGTTGTGGCCAACCGAATAAATGAGCGTACAAGTTAACAAATTCATGGAAAAAATACATTTTGATGATAAATTTACGGTGTATTTTTTTATTATCTTCTAATTTGTTTTCATGATTCATTTTTCTTGGGGTAGTTACAGTTTTTCAGCCTTTATGTACTGCACGCCACTGGTACCTACTTATAAAATAAGCCATTTACTCATCCAATTATTAGATGGTGTAGAGCAGTTACTCCCAAACTATCAGTCGCGACCCGAAAAATGGCGGTTCGCATAAAAAACCTAAACCTGGCCGTTTTCATTTTTCTCTAAAATCAACAATACAATAAATGACATCGAATCAATTAATCGAGATGAAAACCTTTTCTTTAAACGTTTTTTGTTATGACACTTATAATGGGGACTGCTCTAATAGTTTTCTTTCTTTGCATTTTAGAAGAGCAAATTTTTCTTTGTTATAATATATTTGTGAAAACTGAATTGAAATTTAAATCTGTTTTATTTAACCATTGTAGTTAAAACCGAGAGAAGTGTATTATGGGCATGTCCGTGTGCCCGAAGAAATATAATATTTTCCGTACTTCTAGTGAAATTGAAACTTTTCCTCTAATTTAGTAATTCTTTATTGAACCGATAATCAACTGCGACCAAGAAGTTGAAAGATTTTATATAGATTAGGAAGATCAGTTTTTTTTAATGGGTATAGATCACACTTCTTGGGATTATTTTTTCAGTGGTTAATAACCATCAATCAAATTTCTGGGTGCTGTGTTCAAAATTTTCTTGCTTCCGTTATATTTTACAAAATACAACATGGTTTAGCGTCACACCTTTTTCTGTAATGTTTTCATCAGCCGTCCTTAAGTACAAGCTTTTTTAATTGTTCTTTCAAATATCAGAATGGTAAAAAGGACAGCATTTTGTAATTTGATCTCAAACAATGAAAAATTTTAGACTGCGGCGCACTTGTTGAGCAATACTCCTCTAATATTATGTTGGAATGATAAAAACTATAGAATTCTGTAGTTTGATATTAGGTAGTGAATATGGCTACGGCTCATATATTTCAGAAAGATTTTGTCTGTTAAAGAGACGTGCACTACATTTTAAAAAATGCGTTATGAATTAAGTTATTCCTGTTGAGTTTTAAACCATCAAATTCTGGGGTCGAGCAAAGTCTCATCTGAACGATCTATAAATTGTTCCAGAATATACGTTACTCAGTGCTGCAATAATAACGAGAAAAAAATCCAATTTATTGTTAAAAACCTGTATCTACTTTGCTGTTTTGTATCAGGAATATTGAGATTCTCTCCAGAATGGCAGAGTTCTATGAACAACCCCGGAGAGGCCGCGGCCTAATGAAATGGATGGTACCTACACACCCCTCCCTAACATGCCCAGGAGAAAGTTAGTAGGGCACTGCCATGGGTAGTAACCGTATTCCCTCGTGTAAACAAAACTCCCTAACTTTTTTATCTCGAAGGAGTACCTACCCACTTCACTAATGATAATAAGAGTATGTTAAAATAATGTGCAAATTTAATAAAATTGAATAACAAAAAAATTTATTACAATGGCAACACCGACTATAGAAAAAAAAATATTATTCAAATGTGATGTTTGACTTCTGTTGACTGGATGAAAACTAATATGTCTACACTCGGGTAATTCAATTATAGACGATTTCTTTATAAGACGTTTATTTTCAGACTTCAGAAAAGTTCAAGTTATACTATAGATAGCCCAGCCGACCAGCCCGCCACAATGCTACCAACCTAAACATCGTATTTTCGTTCTCACAACTACCAACATGACAGATACATTACATCAACGACAAAACTCTAGCGCTTTTTTCACAAAAAAATTGTTTTTCTTTAACATCAAGAAATTAACTTACTGAAAATCAGAAAACTGTAGGAATATAATATATACCTATTAATCTACAAATTACAAAATGAACTTAAACACACGAATACAACATTTATAAAAACATCACAGGTACACGAACACTACACAAGACAACATAATAAATTGTACACGAATACAGTAAGGACTGAAAGTGGTAAAAGAAGCATAGGCCATGAGAGTGTATACAATATCTCTCCCAATACCCTAAAAACGAAAAATCCAGTAAGAACATTTAAAAAAAACTGTTAAATCTCAAAATAAGTGAGCAAAATAACAATGTATAAAATAAAAGAATAATAAATAAGATAGCTATTATATGTAATATAGGAATAATATGTAATATATAAATAATATGTAAGGTATATAAATAATATAATGTAATATGATATATAATATAGTATGTATTGGAATAGGTTAAGATTAATATGTGGGTATGTAGTAAATTAATGTAATATGTATGTAGTTAAGTTAAGAAATTGAAATACTCATGTGTATTTATTTTAAATTAATAAATAATTATTACAAATAAAAATTTCAAAAAATTCAATAAATACTGTCAGGGCGAAATTATACAGGCGTGAATTACTCGTACCTATATTACTTAACTAACTAACTAACCATCACGCCGTTTCCCATCACGCCGGCAGGGGTAGGCAGAGAGGACGGACCGCCAAACAACTCGATCTTGGCATACACTTCTTGCTTCATTCAAATTCATACAACACCTCATACATTCTCTTCTGTTATTCCGACTTCTGACATGGCCCGACTCGAGTATTTGATTCACTTGATCGTGCCATGTCTTCCTCGGGCGTCCCCGGCTTCTTCTTCCATTCACATTCGCGTCATATATTCTCCTTACACTCCTCTCTTCGTTCATTCGCTCTACATGCCCAAACCATCTAAATGTCCCTTTCTTAATCTTGCTCACTACGCTTACATCAGCCTTGCATTCTTTACGAATCTCAACATTTTTCACTCGTTCATACATGGTTTTACCACACATTCGTCTCAGAGATCTCATTTATACAGCATTCAGTCTACTTTCATCCTTCCTCTGCCAGTTCCATGCCTCACTGCCATACATCAAGGTTGGTATCAGCACTCCATTGTGGACTGCTAGCTTCGCTTCCTTGGACAACTTTTTGTTTGCGCCAACCTATATTACACACGGACGGAATTGCACATGGACGAAATTACACATGGAAAGAATTTCTTGAAAAAATAAATTAATTGTTTACATTTTAGAGTGTTGAGTGTGTGCTAAATAAAAGTCATATCAGGAAAAAAAATGCAAGTTAGGTTTGACGGAACACCTGCCTTATTTAGTATTTACGAGGCAAATTACTAAACTTCTACAACTTCCAAGGTTCTGCAGTCCCTCTACGATGTTCACTCAAGGGAGGGTCCACTCATCCCCCACCTTAGGCCACTCTCTGACGGTCCGGTAGGGAATCGACATAAACCTCATGTGTGAGTCGCCTCCGACTAGCCAGCTTCTGGGGCAGGACACGGAAGTCAGCCAACGCCATTGTCGTGGCTGCATCCGAGTTGCTCAGCTGTCCACTCAATGAGCGATGGATGCAGATGATGCGGATACCACCCTGAAATACGATCCCTTAATTTGATTTATTTTGTGTCGTTAACTATTATGTTTTTCATTTTCTATCTTTTGTTTCCATCTTCATTTTTATATCATTTTCTTTTTATATTCTTATTTTCCGTTTTTTATGTACCATATCTCTTGTAATATGGCAGATTGGGTGTGTACATCCACCCAGTCCTGCTAGGTTAAAAACATAAATAAATAAATAAGTAATTCACGATTTATGTGAACAGAAGGTTTTTAATTTTATTTTTAAATAGTAATCGTATTTCTCAATCAACTAAATTCTTCGAATTGTCATCATAAATAATCACATTTATAAAAATAAAATAAAAATCAGTAATATTCTCTTAAACCATCGCACAACTTTTCCATTTTCTTTATTATATCTAATGTATAGCGACTGAATAAAATAACAAAATCATTTTTTTTTAAATTGTTTTACATATGTATGTATATACATATATTATAAATAAGAAAAAAAATGCAATATTTGTATGATCCTAAATTAATAACTAATCAGATTCTAAATTCCAACTAACTTTTAATTTTATATAATAAATATGATGAGAAATTAAAAATTGAAATTTATATTATGAAATATTAAAGGGGGATTATTTATCGCTTTTCAACAATAATAATATTATGATTAAAAATCTCTTTCTTTCGAACCGTCTTCTTTCCATCATATTTTACGGATATAAAATATATTTAGCACACACTCTAACTTAAACCTATTAAAAAATTACTTTTTTGGAGTGTGTAATTCCAGGTAGGTGTAATTCTCTCGATGTGTATTTTTGTCCATGTGTAATATCTTTACGTGAAATTCATGCCTGTGTAATTTCATCATCTAACCCTAATACACGACTAATTTGATGAACATTTCTAAAGTACAAAAGGTGTTAAAAAATCACAAGTTTGAGTTTTAAATTACCTCAGAATATGATGTAGGATGATCTCCTTTCGTGAATTACCATTAACTGTCCCCTTACGGTATCAGATACTCGGTTACCTGAGCCAACATTTTTGCTCTTAACGTATTAATATTTAATATTATTTTATAGCCTTAAGATGTATTTTGCAGTATAATCAACCATAATTAATAACTTTACTGTTGATAGATTGTATTATTATTTTTGGCTTAAAAAGCAATATTGTTATGAATTTGTGTGGGATAACTCGCAGTCCTGCACCGGGCAGCGCGTTATAATTTGGCACCGTAAAGGAAGTGTTAATTTCTGAATTCCGTTTGATATTGATATGAAAAATATTCACTTGATCCATGAGTAGTGCTTTTTTACAGTTAGTTTTATTTTTCTTTCATGAGTTGCCCATTAACACCATTTAAACGATCGCAGCGCCCTCCGCTTTTGTCTACTTTATTTTGATAGACTATAAATACATTCCGTATTTATAGTCGGACTCAGTACCCTATAGACTATAAATACATTCCGTATTTATAGTTGGACTCAGTACCCTATAGACTGATAGTACTGAGTACTATAGTACTGAGTCCGATCAAAATCGCTGTTTTCGTTTTCATCCAATACAGAAAAAAAAAAGTTTTAAACGCTTTTGCCACCGGGGTCCTAGAGTATGCATGATGTATGATAGCAATGAGTAAATAAAATACATAAGTGAGAACTTGGCATACTAATAAAACTACCTGTTCAAACAACCAGTAAAAAATGGCATCACACAGAGTAATGGGCAGACGATTTATGTACTTTTTTTCTTACACTATTATTAGACCACTTCCTCTCTTATTCTGAAATCTAAAGTGTGATCTACGGTGGCATAGTGAATTACAAAATTAGTTTTGATTTTTTTTTTCATAATAACAGATTTTACGTTTCGAGTGAGCCTTTTGCATACACTTGTAACTGGCTTAAAAAAATTCATGGGAAAAGTTTTTTTTTCCAAAAAACCGAAATATGTACTAGAAAAAAATGCTAATGTATTTTCTTAAAGTAAAACGTGTTTTTGGCTCATCACTGAAAACTTTTTTTTACGGTTGACATTTTAAAACTGACAATTAATGTAACGATTTTAGCATGTGCACATTGCGTCACTGCTGATTTTCAAAGCAAATACGGGTCCTGCTGTCATTCCGCCCATACTTCTCGGCGGAGCCAATCTTGAAATCTGCAGCGAAATCAAATACTTGGGGCATGTCATCACTAATGACCTAAACGATAAAAATGATATAGAACGCCAAAGAAGAGCACTGAGTGTACGTGCCAACATGCTCGCCAGGAAATTTAATAGGTGCAGTCCTCCGGTAAAAAAGTAACTATTCCAGACATACTGCATGAGCTTTTACACTAGCGAACTATGGACAAGATACAGACAAGGCGTCATGGACACACTCCGAGTGCAATATAACCACGCTTACAGGGCGCTGGTCGGCCTCCCTTGGAGATGCAGCGCCTCGCAGATGTTAGCAGAGGGAAGGGTGCATGGGTTCGCTGCTTTGATGCGCCACAGAATAGCCGGGACGAATCAGCGCTACCGGAGATCGGAAAACACTCTTGTTCAGGCTGTCGCCCAGTGGCAGGGCGCGCCCCTACATCGTAGATGGGGAATTTCCCTCAGGCCACCGTAGCATAAGTGCTAAATATGTTATTTTAATTCTATTTTATTTTTATTCATTTTTTATATTCTATTTTTACATCTTGTAATTTTTTATTCTTTTTTAAATGTATTATTTTTTATATGGCAGACCGAGTATTGCACTCGCCGCTTTGTTCTGCTGAAATAAAGATATTATTATTAGTATTGCTTCAACGACATTGAAACCTTAGTTTAATAATTTGATTTATTTCTAGGATCATAAACTCCATCAAATCCATCTTTAAAAATTAACACTCATTTTAATTTACGCTTTTTGGCAGCAAAATTACCTTACGGCTGACTATACGAGTATATTTATAAATTTTGTATAGGCTGTTTAAACGTCAACAAATAACACTTTTCATAATAATATAAAAATGCTTCGATTCCGAACTCCGACGATTCCTACGAAATTGCTCGTTTATTTTTATTATTAAAATAAAATAAACGACTTTTTAAATACGATTAAAAGACTGAAGAAAATATTGAATGTATTAGTATCCTTCCTGAAACAAATTAATAAATACATTATGCCGGCGGATTTTTACCATCATTTTATAGCCATCTAGTAATTATTAATTATATAACCTCAAGTGCACCACCAATCGCTTAGGATGGAATATCAACCTATATAGAATTTAGAATCCCTAAATCTCTACAATATAACATTACCATACTTTTTAACTGACGGCCACGACATGGGGTATTTGCCTAGTCCAGTTAATGGTATATGGTCAATAATTTTATGATATTTAATGATAAAATTTCGTAATATTATTTACTACAGAACCATGTTTAAAATATTGTTATGTGTTCATTTACTTAAGTGGGTTTTTTTATGGATAGTACCTGCCTATTTTTTTTCATCAGCCTTGCGTCTTTAATTCTTCTGACCGACTATGACAATTTTAGGCTGTAATATAGTGTGTATTCATAATTACAATTTTACTGACTAACACAACACACCTGTTGATTTTGTTTTTTAACCATTAATCTTTAGAATCGAATTATTTTGTTTCACTAAACCAGAAATGTCATTTTTTAATGCGGTACCTGTCTACCAGTGACATCCAATACCATAGACAAAATATTAACTCCTCTCCACACTGGCAATAGCTACACGTCTGCGCCTCTCATCTATAGAATAATAATCTCCAGTATTCATATTCAGTCAGCAAGTTTTCTGTAAGCGCTGATAGATGTCGCTAGTCGCCCCTCCTGAAGACTCCGGGCCGAGTGTTCGATCGCCTAAAATTTTGACTGAAACAACTGTATCAGCAAACATGAAGATGGCTGATGGAACTCCAATTTTAAGACGAAATAGGCCAGGAACCAAAGCAGCCGTAAGTGCGATCGATTTCTTCCCATGAGCATCAATTTCCTTTGTTAAAAATATGTGACATTTGGATGCTTCCGTAGGCATCTTAAGTTGTCAAACATCAACTTTTGTCTCGTATTTAGACACGTAGTTTCTGTTTTAGGACTTTTGCCGCTGGCCAGATGAGCCATTCGAAGAAATGGACAGTACTCTGGCAGTACAACAATACATTCAACAAACGATTCGGCGAAACCCATCTAATTATGACTTCACACTCAATATGCCAGAGGGACAAGACGAAGGAGTATGGAAATACGAACATTTGAGGTATGTAAGAATGTATTCTGTGAGTCAGATGCCTCATCTCCAATATTTTCTAAAACATTCAAATCTGTATGTCAATTGAAGTTTGGTAATTATAATGCCACACCTCTCTGTTTATTATTCCTTGACATGTCATTCCTTAGCGCGATGAACATCTCTTACTATGTCACTTCAAGGAATTACATACTAACATCAAAACACTTCATGTTATTCAATCATTTTTATTAACAAATTAGATCCTAATTGCGCAAATATTTTTGTGTAGACCTTCAGTATCGTATAGTACGATGTAGGAGTATAATTTCCTTTGACAATACCACATAAAGTTACCAATTTTAGTATATTGAATGAAAATCAGATGTTTATGTAGCTTAATTCTTTCATTGTGCATGAAATCTCCTTGGGTTGGACACTAGACAGTACAGCACTAACAGTCCAAGCGATCGTCAAATAACCTAACCAATACACATAAAAAATATTATAACAATACGATCAAGTTGCTGAGTTTTATTCATTCAACTTCACAATCCAGTGTTCGATGCTTTCGTACTGTCCAGTATTCAATTTCGTACCATTAGTCCAAACAATCTAACCAATACGCCACCTCATGTACATGTCATAATCGTGATTGCAGACAATTCTGTTTATAATACGGTAGCATCACCTTGCTAGCAGTTATAATAGAGTATTATAATGATGATTGCAGACAATTCTGCATGGAGCTGAACGGGCTGGCGGTGCGTCTGCAGGAGGAGTGCCACCCAAGCACCTGCATCCAGATGACGGCCACGGAGCAGTGGATCTTCCTGTGCGCCGCGCACAAGACGCCCAAAGAGTGCCCCGCCATTGACTACACGCGCCATACGCTGGACGGTGCCGCGTGTCTCCTCAACAGCAATAAGTACTTTCCCAGCAGGTACAACCTGAAGCTTGTGTCATTTGTGCCACTCGGCTCTCCCGGAGTTACAGCACTCACCCTCTAACTGTAACCCCTAACTGGCAGATTTTAAGCACGCTTCACTGTGTACAAACACTAAAAATTAAACAAAATCAAACTGTATTTCACTTTTTAAAAGTAGTAGTCCCCAATTTTAGCTTTTTTTTGCCTTCGAGCTATACTCTGGTTCTATACCAGCCTTTGACTTTTGCTAAAGCCAACTTAGCGAGTTGTATTGGACAGGAAACAATACTATATACCTGTTTTTCATTCCACCTGACTTCATAGAAAATCATTCTCCAATGTTCTTAACTATATTTTCAGTTAACGAGTGGACTTGTTAGATTTCCTATTCCAAATTTAGCGATAGCCTCGATTTATTAATACTTTTTCCTACACACCAGCTCTTAAATTTCGTCTTCATTTCTTTATTTTGTGAAAAACGTGTGTATTGGCATGATGCTATAATGCTAGAGGCAACTGAATGCTCACACAACGCTGTTCACTGGGCCACCAGTTCCAATTCTTTTCCATAGAAATACAATGAGATCAAGTATTGGCAATAATTGCAGAACATGTAATTGGCATTAATACTGACGTTTAAACACAATCCCGCACAAAATCTCAAGTACAACATAAACAACCAAGAAAACATTATTTCATGGTTATAATAATACAATAACGCGTATATGACATAAACATGTTTGATTAATTCTGCAAATATTTCCAGGGTTAGCATCAAGGACTCGTCTGTCGTCAAATTGGGCTCCGTCTGCCGAAGAGTGTACAGGATATTCTCTCACGCATATTACCACCACAACAAGATATTCAACGAGTTTGAAAATGAGGCGTTCCTATGCCACAGATTCACACGCTTTGTAGAAAAATACAAACTAATGTCCAACACGAACCTGATAGTGCCCATCCACCCCTCCAAGGAGTGCGAGCCCCCAGCCCAAGTGGAGACACGGAATGAGGCCCCAAGTGTGCCCACCACCAGCAAGTAGGCACACTTGGCAGGTTCTGTATATCCCCTTAGGAAAATGAAAATGCATAAAGCGTTTTCAAGCATTTTTGTCGTTTTTACCGAGTATTTTTGTGTGCTTAAAACAATATTTTTCTTTCGGGTGGTTTTTGAATAATGACTTATTTACAAAAAGCCCAAATAAGTTAAAATAGTTTAACTGCTCCGAATTGAACTGTGCTTATCTCAACCTGATCTATGCGATCCATCGGTGGCTATCCCCGTACGCAGATGTCGCATATGTATTTATGATCCATAAAGTTTCATTAAAACACACACATTTTGTCAAAACGTGCCGCGTAATGGGATAAATTACGATGCAAAGGTTATGTTTGCCAATGTTTTAAACCTGTTTCTACTTGTATTCATTTGCCCAATCAAATAATTATATTGATAATACAACATTGTCAAAATATGCACATATAATATGAGATGTGCGAAAAACATATTTGGGTTAGTAAAGTTCAATTCCAAGTTGTCGAATTTCTTCAACTATCTCAGAGGACCATTATATTATTTATCCATAATACGTAATGTCTAAATTCAAATAATGTCATTGAACATTGATTAAATTATTATTTTTTACTTGTATATGTAAGTAAGTGTGGCCAAACTCATAAATAATATGAAAAGTGTACCGACGTCTGATGTCCCGGGTGTTCCCCCCACATTCCGGATATCATAAGTCAAATAACTTATTGGAAAGGAATTATTGTAAATCTCAACCATCAGAGATCAGACAAGAACCGTGCATTTATGAAAAGCTTCTAGAAAGTAGTTGAATTTTTGCTTAGAATTAAACACACATTTTTCTATGAAATTACTAACATTTTTCAAAGGTTCAAGTAAATTATTATGATATAGAGGATTTTTAATAAATTACATCTAAGGTTTTTTCTATTCAGTGAAACTCTCTTTTTAGGTTTTCCAAAGGACCGGAAAAAAGATACTTCTTTTTTGGGATAAATTGGGCCATTTTTCGAATTCAGCCTTCAAAGTACCGAAAAAAACTAAACTTAAGTGGGAACATCTCAAACGAGTTTCACTGTCCATAATAAAGTACTGAATCTGCATCCTTAACATTTGATTGCCATTTTACCAGGGTCGTTCATTTTCCTCGTGCAAAAGATATAAACTGAAGTAAAAATGAACCTCAACTCGGTGTAATGAAGTGCAAAAACATGTAAATAAATTTGTGCCGCATTTTTCAGTGTGTGATTTTAGCTGATGAGATTGAATTCTTGATTGTGTTGTTGGTTTAATGATTTGTTTCCGGAATTATTGTTTTGTAATGTTTTATTTTATTTAAATGCCCTTATTCTAAGCTGTAAATTTAACCAAATAGGCATTAGTTAGTAGTGCACCATGTTATTCTCATTATTTTTCTGTTACTAACAATGTATTAAATGAAAATTTGCAAGAGTAAAATGTATTGTGAAATTTATCAAAACAATTAGTGCTTATTGAAAACATGCATGCTTTTATTTTGACATTACAGTGAAATAGTGGTGGGCGAAGCGGCTCGGTTTAGTGAGCCGGATCACTAAATCAGCTCTTTGTAGTGTACCGGTTCGGTGATCCGGCTCGTTTGACCTAAAGACGTCCTTAAGACGCTCTTACACGATACTTCTTTCGTCCAGTTTTCATGTGGATTGTCGTTACAGAGAGCTGGTTTAGTGATCCGGCTCACTAAACGAGCCGCTTCGCCCACCACTACAGTGAAACACTCTTAAAATGTTTTCCAGGGGACCGGGAAAATAACTTCTTATGTGGAAACCTTATAAGTGGGTTTCACTGTATGTTTATTTGTGTGACTAGATTATGTTAGAGCGCTTAGTTTGTATATTCTGTGATTTAATTTGTTTTAAAACCTGTATAAAATTTGTCTGGTGATTTAATTTAAAAGATGTCCCATCGATGGATGCTCACAATTCCCTTACATTTCAATATGTATTGTTACGTGATTGTACTATCACATCATACATCTCAATTCATTAATATATTAATTTTCTTCAATATTTGATATAGCAATGATCCATCCAACCGATTTGATATTAAAAAAAACCCCGTCATTCTTTCGATGATTAGTTTAATGCATTTTTTTTTTTCTACGTATAAGTATTTGTATATTTTTTTATATAAAGTTGTCATAGATGTTAACAGTTTCTTTTCTTAATAGTAATTATTATCATACTATGTATTAAATTGTAAGTTATCATTTTTTTATTGTTTCATTAAATTACATCACATACGAGGGTTGAATTAATTCCAACATCCATTTGGTTATGCATACTGTAGGATTTATAGGTCTGCTATAGTGGCAAACCGCCCCCTTTTCAGATTGGAAATTAAATACTACAGATGTGCATATATTGTGTTTAAAGTTATAATTTCCATGTTGACCTGGGTTTTCCTGGCTTAAATAAGCCTTCTTAATATTAAAAAAAAATACATATATACATAGTTAATTAAGGAGGTTTCTTTAATCTGAGGGACTATTTGAAAATTTTGAAAACCTAGTACATAATAATAATATAGGGAGCCCTGTAATCTGAAGTCTGTAAAGACTACATTTTTGGAAATCAAAGGATTAACTTGATTAATAAAAATATATTCATTAATTCATCATCACATTGCAATGGAAAAAAAAATAATAAGTGTAGATATTTAAATACATAATCTACTTTTCCCCTGAGGAGACATCTTTTTTATTTTTGACATTTCCATATTTCTTCTTTCCCTTGATCCTTTCTGACTGGAGTCCCATGGCGGCTATCTCATCCGAGTGCACTTTAGGCTTTGTTTTTCGCTTGACTGTCTTTTTGATTTCATTACTTTCCGAGCCTTTCCAGAATACATTTTTATTTTCAACTGATTGATATCTGAAATACAAAAAAATAATTTATTAGATACATATTGAACTTTTAACGCTCTGAAATTACTCATCGGATATGTAAAATTTGTATCCGTTGAACGCCGGCGTAACTGATTGGAAATGTCAAAAAATCATTTCTCTGAATATAAGTAGCTATTCTGGGGAAACTACTTATGATAGCAGTGGCGTGCATAGCTCTATGACGAAAAGCAGGCTGTGTTGCTGTGTGTAGTTTTCAAGTTCGGTTATGAAATATGAATTGAACATGCGAAAATGGCCATTGTATCATCATCTTTTACTGATTGTTGATTCCAACTGAATAAATGAGTGTAGAAGTTCCTTACTAAATTCATGGAAAATATGAATTATTATCAGAAATTTGTCATTTTTATCTATTATCCTATATTTTATGTTTCGTTTTTCTTGGGGTAGGCGCAGCTTTTCAACCTTTATGGACTGCATGCCACTGAATGATAGATATATACAATTTTTATAAAATATATAAACGCATTATCTGGTTACATTATTTTGCAAAAAAACAAGTAAGCTATTATGAAAACAGAATAGGCGGGCTGCACGCAAATTTACCCTCGGCACACTACCGAAGTACTAGATTGCGGGAGCTCGGCGTTCCAAAGGTTAATGAAGATATGGGATATTCCACTTACCCGGGTTCTGAGGCATTGAGAGGATCTAATGACAGGAGTATGTGAACAATAGGAACTTCTCGATTTACAACTAATCTTTCAAGACCATCCATTTTCGGTTCCCAAAATTCCTCACTTCTGAAATAATAAGAAGGTAGAATAAATTAACATTTAACTCATTGGGTACTTAACTATGAGGGATTATTTGGATGAAGATTTTTTTTTTCCTAAAGCAATGGAAGTATGCAAAGTAAGTCATTTTAATAATTTTAGCACGCTGATTTTAGAAATACCATTTATAACAAAATATAAAACATTCACAGCACTTGTCAATAAAAACGAAGCAGGATTAAACTCCCCGACACTAGCTGTATTTTTGTGTGAATGCTATAACATTAGTTTGCGATAAATAAAGGATGCCGCATTCTGCACCTTTTTAACCCGGTGAAAATATGATAAATACAAGGGCTGTCTGTAAAATAAGGTCTCCAAGGTGCTGCGGTTGCGAGGAACAATTTTATGCGCGATCCGGTAACACTGGCACGTAGCCTGGTTCTCCCACTCCAAATCCCCACCATGCTGCACTCTCTGTGACGCTTAGTCTCAGCATGGCAGCCGTTCGTGATGGAACTTCCACTTGCCGCACCCGCCAGGTGTGAATTACGCTCTGTAATTCGTTTTTTGTGTGCAAAGAACAAAACCCCGGAAGACATTCATTCTCAGCTACGTGAAGTGTACGGGGAACAGTGTATAAGCGCGAAAAACGTGCGCAAATGGTGCAGAGAATTTAAAAACAGACATACGGATGTCCATGATAAAAAGCATGCCGCACAGCCATCGGTTTTAGACGAAACAATTGCCAAAGTGAAAAAAGCAATGCATGCAGATTGACGCGTAACGGTTCGGGAGCTATGTGACATGCACCCTGAAGTCAGTAAACCACTATTGGCAAGATATTGATAGAACATTTACCATAAGGTCTGGACAAGGTGGGTCCCAAAAATGCTCACCGAAGATGCAACCACTCTCATCGCCCGATTTGGATGGAATACTGTCTTCCCCCCCCCCCACCCCTGACAAAGACCTGAAAGAAGATGTCATGCGCCGCGGCGAGTTCTATGACACAGGCATAAAAAAGATGGTACACCGCATTCAAAAATGCATCAATCTCCATGGTGATTATATAGAAAAATAGGGAAAAGCCCGAGCTTTCCAAAAATGTATGTGTTAATAAAAATAAATGTTATTTTACAGACAGCCCTCATAATATTCTGTGAGCCGGTTGATGGCTAAGACAAATAAAAATCAGTAAATCAAATTATGAGGCGGCAACATGATACAGGCAAAATTATTCTGTACCGGCATTGGGCCGCAGACCACTGGTTGAAAAACACTGCTCTACAGGGTTATCCAAAATAGTTTAGGGTTTTTTATCCAATTAAGATCTTTTCCCTAAAAGTCATGAAATGTAATTAATAAATTCAGTCAATTTAAATAAACCATCAGATGGTAATAGGAATAAGGCCAAAGCGCCGGAGTACTAGTTAGCCATAACACATGAGGGGTATTTGTATAAGCCCCAGCTAGTTAGAGGATTACGAAAGAATCCGTAAAATCAAAAAAGTTATCCAAAATGACGAACTCAATTTCACACATTCTGCTCTGATACACGCGGTCGGCCGGGGCGTTTTTACTTTACAGAGAGATTCATCTTGCTCAAATTGGTGATAACGACAAATGCTCTTTCTAGTTGGAGGTTTAAAAATAAAATGGCGTTGAAAGGTACGCTGCACTACAGTTGCCGACTCAGTTTTACAGAACTCATGAACACAGAAAACCTTGTAGAAGCATAATAGCCATTTTATCCACAACTGATGCGAAATGGCTGCTTTTGCAGCGCGAGCTCTTTAGCGGTCGTTGCACACTATGAGCAATCTAGCAGCGGGATTTGAAACTTTCGGACCTCCTCTTAGGAAATATAGCGGTATAAAATTGAGTCCATCATTTTGAAAAACCCTGTATTCCAGTATGTCTGTCGATATTGAGTCCATCTGTACTAGGTCGTAAGGGTCCAAAGTAGTCAAGACACCAGTCGGAAGTTCCTAATTCATTTCTCAGTGACCACGGCGAATCCGTTCGTCTTTAGTTCCAGCACGGGCAAGCCGTCAGTTTCAGTAGTCGGGTGAGAATTTCCGAAGTAATTAGTAAAGTACGTCGATATTATAATTTGTCAATGGTTGGGATGGTAGGGGTCATGATAATAAGAGTAAAGTGATTTCACACTTTATTTTCTGTGAGCGTAGCTCACTTTTAGTCACTTTTTATTTAGCGAGTAATATTGTGTTTAAAAACTAAACCATTATTTACTACATTAAGGTGTATACACATTTTTCATATTATTTATTATCTAGTTTAGTACGGTTGTTATTTGCGTGATCCACAATAACGGAACCTGTTTTGCGTAAATATAAAATTTAAAATATATAAATAGATATTTTTAAATGCGTTTTCCAACATTAGAGCACTATGCAATGCAATAATATCCTACTTTTTTTATGAATTTAATTAATAAATTCACAAGACTAGGGGCATCAGACTGAATCGATTCACTAGTGCTAATGAATCTGCCCATATCTAATATGTACTGCATATTAATAAAATGATTTTCCTAAGTAAAAAATGTTAATTATTCATTTTCATCCAACTTCCAGAGCTTGAGGGATTTTCTAGAACCGTAAGGGAAGGGTTAAATAGCATAAAATACATATTGCAGACCGTTTAACAATGAAATGAATAAAGTAATTACTTCCGGTACGCTATCTTGGTTATTTGGTAAGGTATTTTGCAGTCTCTCTTCATAACCTCAGCGCAGGAGATGGCCCTGGGGGCCCCTTGGCCGCTGCCCGTCCACACAACACAGCGCCCCCCATCTGCTATGACGCCCTGGGCATGCCGCAGTAGGTTTGGTAATTTGCTGCCACCATTTACCTGAAAAAACCAATAAATACAAAGATTATTAAATTAACTGCAATTGACAATTTTTCATTGAGTGCCCCGAAGACAATATCAATTGTAAATGTAAAACGTTCAACATTAAAATTTTAAATTTTACCCCGATTAATAAGCTTGAGATAAGCGAAACCGGTTGATGTTGATTCAAAAATAAATTAGTGGTTTAAAACAAAGTGTTTGTTTTATTTAATAAATTGTAAATGTTTTTACGCAATTGATGAAACTTCAATCGACCCGTCAATATTTTCGCCCCAGTTGCTTTTTGGACGTCTGCAGAACAGTACCTACAGTGATAATCTATTGATTTCACTTACAACTCTGTATAACCGCAATATAATGCAATTATAAGTAAAACAAAATCTCAATCCGCGATAAAACTGGGTTCCAAAGGGCTTGATAGATCCACCATGTTTGCTGCCTGGCGAGCAACTGAACGAACGATCATCAATCGCACAACGCAATGATAAAAATTATTGTTTAATATTATTATTTTGATAACTAAAGAGTTTTGTAGTTAGTATGTTTTTTTTTTTCTATGTGAATACCTCACAAAAGTCTAAACCATACGGAATCAGTGGGACTATGTTGTGAGGCTGAAGGGAAGGGGAGGAGATGGGGAGAGAGAAAGGTTGGGAAGTACCTGGATATTGAAATCGGACCACCAAATACGGATAAAGCCATTTCAAGTCGTGTTTCGATTATGAATGGTGGTCTTTCACCAGGGTGATACTAAGAGAATATAACACTCTTATGTATGGTATTTAATTGATTGAATTGTGAAATATTGTGAAAGATTTTTTTTTCTTTTAATAATTAGTTTGAAAAAAACTGAAACAAATAAAAGTTTTTCTCTCTAAAAAAATAAGCTTTTTTAATCTCAGTGGCTTATTCAAGAACATTTTTGTGAAATATCTCTGGGCAATGAGATTTATCAAAGTACATGTGAATAAATGTTAGTCCCCACCATCAAAAGAGTGCTTGCGTCGCCACTGGTTGTTTTACTGAATGAAAAGTTGGATAAACATTATCGGAACGGCTACTGATCTGTCAAGGGAGAAATCAATAAAAATATTTTTTAAAAAACTTTACCTGCATCCACAGGAAATCCTTTGGAATATCGGGTATTGGAATCCTTGCTCTGTCAAGAGGTTCTTCAACGCTCTTGCCTTTTGTGTAATTCTCCATGTTATATCGACTTTATTGCATAGACTATGGAGATGATAAAACAACTCTCATTTTTTTTAAACTTATAAAGTCAATATAAAGTCTTAAAATTATCCTAATCAGTTTCCAAACCTATAATAGGAAAAACAAAAAATCATGAGTAGCCGAAGACTATTTAAATAGTATTCTACTCATTTTTTATTGATATCAAAGGGTTACACAACATATAGTAATATTATATTTATTTATATAAAATAAACAAAGATGACATAACCTCCAATATTAATTATATTTTGCTAGCTTGGGGAAGATTTTTTAATCGGTAAGCACTTACGTACAATAGTTACATATTTCAATTAATTTTCGAATGATTCAAATCATACAATATGTTTATTGTTAAAATACATTGGGTTTGACGTTTGGTATAACCATAAAATACTACCTGTCAAGTGTCAACGCGTCGTGTACAGTCATAGATATAATGTGTACAGTACTCCATAGAACAAATATTAAGCTTCTGATAGTGATGGCATCATTCACGCTAGTGATGATTCATATATCCATAGAAAAAAAAACACTTTCAAAATATCTATGCCTGTCACAGACACGTTATTTTTTTATATTAGGCTGCTCTCTGACGGTCCGGTGAGGAATGAACATTTCACTCGTTACTGCAGACACTGCACAGAAAAATTAAGTTTGCTAAAGTAAGGTAACGGTTTGCAACGCAGTCCATTGTGGGACTTTTCTGCGCAATGTCTCCAGTAGCGAGTTAAATGTTCATTCCTCACCGGACCGTCAGAGAGCAGCCTTAATATGAATGGGTGGGACATGTCGCACAATATCGCTCGCCATACAATCCCATACAGTCGTCACATACTTCAATCATAACTTATGATACGCATGGGCGTGGTTAAGATTGTCTGCCAAAAACCACTAGTCAGGCGATATTTGACAATATATATGCTCCCTTATGTTGGGTCGAAAAGAGTCTTCAAAAATCGGGGAAGGCGGATTTTTTTTTTCCTAATACTTGAATATGTTTCGTTCTGATAATTAAAGTGTCAATCGTCGGTTTATATGCTTACATTATTTATAGTATTTCTAGACTGATTTTTTTTATCCGGGCCACCACCATAATCCCCCACAGCTTCCTCCTAAGCAACCTTCTTTCTTAATTAGTAGAGCCACCGCAAAGATGGCGGTTGTAGAACTAATAACACTCCGCATTTCCAAGGCAGTTTGATCGATTTACACTTGGCTTACGTTATTTTTGCTCCCACTTTCGTGCCAAATACTTCGACATTATAATTTTCAAATAACTGCAACTTTTCAAATTTTTAAATGGAAATTTACTCTTTCCCACATTACTAATTAGGGTTCATGGTTGTGAAGTAATTCAAATAATTACCAAAGATTTTACGCTTTCGTTAACAACGTGCGCTACCTAAAATCGTCAGATTTAAAATATAATCCGACAAAAAATTATCATTTTTGCTATAAATAACACATGTTATATTCAAAACTCCATAATTCATGGTGAGAATAATAAGATGAGCTGAAATAGTTGCGTTGACCAAGAAATTTCAAACATAAAGCTATGCTAATTTCATGACACAATAGATCACCCACCAATCGTAATTTTTTTGTTTCTACAATATACAGATTTTCGCAGTAGACAATTTTATTGTAGGTACTTAAAAAATTTTATGACTGGAGATCATCTTGTCTTTTGCCCTTACACTGATGGCCTGCAAAATTTACTTAATCGTGAGATAATAAAACCAGGAAGTATTTACGACCAAGAAACTTCGGAACTACGAATTTCACATTTAATTTTATTGTCTGCTTATTTTTTCTAACCTTATCACTTATTATTGACCGCCTCCGAAGTCTCTTTTGTCCGACGTATTTTGGAATAAATAATTGGCGGTGAAAAAATACTCTCCTCCAATTATGAAATGCGGCCAAACAGTCAAACGTCATGTGCAGGCCGCGGAGGCGTTGCTATCGGCGAAATTGGATTTCAACAAGTTCCCCTTTCGCCACCTACCCGCCATCACCCCTTCCAGACCTCGGCCGCTATTTCCTTTTCTTTCCCGACACCCCCCTTTCCCGACACCCCCCTCCGCAGCCGCCCCACGGCACTCTTAGCGAAATTATTCCGGGAACTGGCAAGTACCTATCTGCTGGCTCCTTATACCAATGATTGCAGAAGGAGATGATTAGGATATGAGAATAAGAAACTCAAAACTAGTCCCAAATTATCTCCCCTTTCACGTGAAACTAGGTTTTGAAATAATAACTTTCAATTGAATTTTAAATATTATTTGATTTCTTGTGGAAATTTAATGGAAGAAAAAAATCTTCATTACTATTGCAACCCTAAGCTACGCCGATTTTGGAGCATCCAGATGTGAGGTTATGCTTGACTCCCGAAATGAGAAACCTTTTTTTAATGTGCGAGTTTCTTTAACAAAGTTTTTATTCGAATAACATCTGATAAATAACTTCTTTGATATTTGCGTACTTTTCAAACCACAACAAAAAATTCTTGCAATTGACAACAAAAAAAAATCTTGTAGCAGTCTAGTCTAAAAAGTTTGAATAAATTAACTTAGAACTTCGAATATTATGAGCGATGAAGAAACGTGTGCTTTCAGAAAGCTCTAATACTTATTTTTAACATGTACATCCTTTTACCCTTGAACCATCATGTTGTTGCCGTTTAAAGTAATTTAAACGATTATTGCAGCACTTCCCCTTTTTACTTTAATTATTTGTTAGAATACCTATGTTATACAAGGGATAAACATTAAGTACCTACCCGATGTTTCATCATTGATTTGGTAATTATTAACGTTCGTGATTTACAAAATAACTCTAAAAAAACTATTATTGTAGCAACACAGCAAAAATTATTATGAGAACCGACATTTAATAAATCATTTTGTATACACAATAATATTATTAGCTACACCCAATTTATATAAATAATAACGACAGAGTATGAAAGCAGATTTATGCAATGATTCAAATATTTTAAATGCTCTTTTTGATTACCTTCATATCAAAAAATACAGCGGAAAATTTATTATTTTATTTGAAAACAGTAATTAAACATCTCGATTTGTTTCGGCATATCAACTTACAATTATTTATTACTTATTACTTATTACTTAGGTTTTGTTTATTCAAACACACCTCAAAATACAAAATCTCTTGTTATTTGATTTTCGCTCAATACAATCACTTCGCTACACTCTCATTTACAATATCAAAGAATAGTGTACCGACTAAAATCAAAATTGTCAAAACTAATTCAATAAATATTAACATTGGTGTAAAATATGAATGCACATGCTTCACGTAACGTAAAAGATTTGTTAATTGTTTTTTGTGTTTAATTCGTAGAACTCCATTTAATTTTTTTTTAATTTAATATACATCAAATTTAATTATGTTATTATTAAGTTCTGCAAGTATTTTTAGTTTTTATTATTGTGACAGCTGTTTCGGCGTTTAAGGCCATTTTCAAACTGCAGTTAATCCACATTGTGACGACTTATTTATATGATTTAATTTACTCCCACTCCTTTTAAATTTGGACGGGTAATAATTTATTATCGGTAAAACCGATTTAGTTGGAAAACAATTAAAATTCTGAATTCTGAGAGGTTTTCACATTTATAATGTGTTTATTCGTATTTAACTGACAATGCTGTATTTTGTTTTATTGTTTTGATAATATGAACATACTGAGAAGCGGTGGGTATATAAATTTCCTTACTTTATTAATTAATGTTATATTAGGATCATTCGTTCGTTTGTTAGTTAATTAATGTTCATCTAATTAACATTAATTAATAACGATTGTGCAATAACATTTTTTTTAAATTATTAAAATTGAATACATTTTAATTCAGGTTGCAATACTACACTTTTCTTTTAAGCAATGCTTGTGTAGAGGAGCGGAATGTACGTATTGCGTTTACGGGTATACATAATAATGTTTCCTAAAAGTGTTACAAAAAAATGACACTTGAAATGGTTTTCATGACAATGGCACAGAGTTGGTGGTTTAGATAATGGAAAAAAGAGAGTGTGTAACAGCGACAATTTTTGATTTAATGGTTATAATAAATATAACATAATATATGTAAGTACAATAACGGGACAATCTTATAGGGTTATATATGTGTGAGAGTGTGTGTGTGTATTGTATTTAGTTTGCTTGATTTTCGTGGACTTTCTTAAGCTTATTTTAAAGCGTTTTTTAATTGGATTTCGGAGTTCGTTAGTAGGTATCTCTTATTTTTCTAATGTATACAGGTAGTTTCTAATGTATACAGGTAGTTTCTAATGTATACAGGTAGTTTATTGTTTTTTTATTAATAAGAAATAATATCACACATTTTCAGTATGACGACCTCCATGGTCGAGGGGTAAGGCTCTCGACTACGAATCCGAAGGTCACGGGTTCAAATCCCGGCGTGCGCAAGTAAATTTTATTTAATTAATTTGTGCTGTTTCACAATTAATTAATTAAAAATAATTTATAGTATATTTGCGCACGTTTCAGAGTGGAAGATGCTCTCAGTATTGCCCTGGTGAAACACCACCATTCAGAATTGAAACGTTGCTTGAAATGGCTTTTAGCCGTGTTTGGTGCACAGATCTGAATAGCCAGGTATTTACCCACCTTCCACTTCCCCTTCTCCTTCCCCTTTCCAATACCTTCAGCCTCACAAAATTTCCCAATTGGGGATACCATAGTCTCACTGGCTCCAGACGGTTGGGAGCAGTTGAGACTCTTGTGCGGTATTCATGTAAAAAAAATACAAAAATAATATTTTGTACCATCAACTTCACTATACAAATTTATATATCCAATGGTTCCTTATCATAATAAAGCAATGACCATCATTCATGTAACGTAAATATAACAAATTAAATAAAGTCAAAGAATGATGATTGTGTAATAACATTTAGCACGAAAACTATTCTTGACGGGTTATTTTATAGTTGAGTAAATTACATTTTTACATAACAAGAACATAATTTATACATTACGGTTCCCAATTACGACATATTTTTAAGAAACAACCATGCTTCACGTAATCTAGATAAACGATTTGTCATAATATAACAACTTCCAATAAAGTCATACAATAACGATTGTGTAGTGCCAATTTACACTAAAGATTCCCTTGAGGTGGTTAGTTTCCAAACGCGCAAACAATATTTTTTTCTAGGAATTATTTTGTACCATGTTGAGAGAAATTGAATGAAAGGGGTTTTCGCCTAATGCATACGAATTTAATTTATGAACCATTATTGATTTATGTACCCTAGATTCTTATATGATTTTAGGGTGGTTTTAAATAAATGCAGAACTCGTCCCATTTCCCGAGCGTCTTTCAGGTTTCAGGCAAGCCTTCAGCCATCGGCGGGGGAGTGTAGTGTGACGCTCGCAGCTCGCAGCCCGGCGCTGTATTGGCTCGCGCGCCGCTCTTGACGTTTGACGCACTGAGGAATCCCTGATATGAATGGAAATAGGGGAGTATCCCCCTTCCCCCCACAGAGGAATGCCAGGAATGAAGCGGCCGACGCCGACACAACAGGCTGTGCTGAATATCTTTCCCCGGCTTCGAATCTAGAGCTATCGAGAGAGGTGAATGACGAATAATACGGAATATTGAGGTCGTCACATTCTTTCGAACCATTGTGTCTGGGTTCTCTTTTAGGTCTTGGACATTAACAACAGTATTCGCATAATGTGGACTTCCTGAATGCATGTGCATACATAGAAACTAGCTGACGTATACCCGGCATTGCTCGGAGTTACGAATGGTTGCAGTAATGTTTTGAGGTTGTAAATTCTAGTGAACGGGGTGTAATTTTAAGGTGGAAATAATATTATTATTAAGAACGATCTTATAACTACCTATACAGCTATCCCTACCCCTACAGCCACCCCTTTCATCACATCATTCGTTCAATATCCTTATCAGCCTTTACATCTCTCGTAAACATACTTCCCAAATACACTAACTGATCCACTTGCTAGAAGTATTCATAAGTTGTCCACAGATGTTTTTTTTTTCAAATAGAATCAAACCAAATACCATAGAAATATGACAATACCTCCAGCTCCTGGCATTTCCCATGCATTGAAATGGCAACATGCTACACTAGCGGCTATGCGGAATTTTGTTTTTCCATGCATTTTAATAGATTTTCTGTGAAATATATTCTTAATAAAATATAGAAAACGAAATTCTAAAAAAAATATATTAGGTAACCTACATAAGATTTTACTATGTTTTCCTCATAAGTGAAAAAATATTAATAAACTCCATTTTACTGTATTTAAATCAACCCCGTAAACCATTCCAGTGCTGAGATATTGCGTAATAATGAAACGAACAAACATACATGTATATTAAAAGTTTCTGTATTAGATTTATAAAGCATCCGCATTTCTATAGCCTATTGGAATGTTATTTTCCTCAAAGATTTGCTCCATCGTAATATCTATAAGATCTACATCGCAAACTCAGCGATACGTGCATTCGCCGTTTTCTTATCTAAAGCACTTACCTAGTAGGTGGGTATTATGAAAATCTTTAAATTCGATTGTGATAGATTTGTAAAACTTCAGTAGCAAAAGCAATGAAATTTACAAGTTTCACTACAAAAGAGTACCGACGCATCATCTTATTTGGTTCCTTGATAAATCAAAGCACGTATGAATCGCCACAATTTTTGTGATCTAGTCATTAAAATGACGAAAAAAAAGGACAAAAAAGTATCCCGTAAACCTAATCTAACATATCCTAAACAACATATCCCTATATTTTTTGTTAAATTTTTTTTTGTATATTTAGGTTTGTATGCGATTTTTTTTATTATTTTCATACTTTTAATGACTTTATATCACTCTAAAAATGTGTGCCGCGTGCAGCTTGCGCGATTGCGAGGTTCTAATAGGAGCACATACAAGCCGTGACACTCCCGGCAAATCACCACTCGCGCGTAAATCGCAAACACACCCCAAATTCTCGGTTAACCCCTCGAGTCTTTTGATAATAAATGATAATTTTTCTTAAATAAGCATGGTAAACTTTTAAATGACAATAAAAGGTGTGTTTTTCTCTTTCTAACACAGTTTAAATCGTATACATTACTATAGTATAAAATGAGATATCACGACTTTTATGAATCCGTTTCGGGCTTGAGAAATATCTCTCCAAAAGTCTCTACGGCTAATTGTTTTCTGGGAGAAATATCACCCAAAAAGGTTCGAGGGGTTAATTAGGTATATAAGGACTTAAATTGATTTATTCCATTTCCCAAGTTTCATAGAACAACATAATACTTATGCTCTTTTGGCGGTTTTAAGCGCCTTTCGAAACAGGTGGTTAAAGACGTAACGAAAAAATTTCAATACCATCAGGAACAGCGCCATAAGTATGAAACACTCTCTAACGTGAATGTCATTTCAGAATATGGCTCGCCGACAAATATTTACACGAAAGTTCTCTGTAATGGGAATTATTCCCAATTTATCAATTTTGGGTATACTTCAATGCCAACCTTATTATGTAGACATAATAATAATACATATTATGCCCACAACACAAACAGACGTATCTCATATTTTGGAACTTTCCAGGAGAGCCAAAAAACCGTTTTTTGCCAGATTCTTATACATTTTATTACACTAAACTATTACATTATGTTTCACTTAAACTCACAAAAATTCTTGATTAAAATCACATTAGCGAATAAGAAAATGTGAAAGAATTCGGCAAAAAAACAACAGTTTTTTTCTCTCCTGGAAATTTGTTAAATACGAGATACCTCTCTTTGTGTTGTGGGCGACGTTAGAGTTCATTCAATACATTATTTACTTAACATTTTGGATGTTTTATTACATTATTCGGGTCCCCTTCTCTCGTTTGGCGACGTCTAACCTCATTGGTACGTTTTCCATAGTCACGTTCTTCCAATATCGTTAAATTACATAAACCCGTAGATCTAATATCTTTTCACAATTCCAGCACACACATCGTAAAGTGGTGGTATTTACGTAGTCTAATAAGTACCTACGTAAGTCCGTAATAAATAAGTCGCTACCTACGAATGTAATTCTAGATAAATCACGAATTACACGAGTTTACGTTATGCGTATATTTATGTTGAAAACATGTACCTATATTAACTAATAAAGCAATCAACAAAGCTAATAAACTGCTGGGATTTATAACTCGCATATGAAAACCTCTCCGCAGCATAAAGTGTCTGTACTCCCTTTACACCGCGTATATTCGATCCCCCTTAGACCACTACACACCGATCTGAGCACCCTTCTACCAAGCTCATATTGAAAGTCTAAAGTATTCAGCGAAAAACTTTAAGCACATTATTTATAAATTAAATTTACACTTTACAAATGACACCGAACCCATAAAATTCCCTTCAAATACGAGGCTTAATAAGGAACTCCAGTGAAAAATATAATGGGTTTAAAAATATATATTCGTATAGATCAGCAAATGCCGATTCTGAATATATAACTTTCATTGTATATAATTATACGTAGATTTTATAAATCGTTATATAAAAGTGAATTAAAAATCGTACCATCAAAACACCATGTTCTGTTGGTACCACTGCTTCTGACGTCACACATGCAGTTTTCGAGCCCAAATTATAACTAGATAAGGTTTTTTTCCGCTTTTTATAATCTATGGCTTATAATTTCGCTGTTTGCAGTGTTCATTTTGCTCGTAAAATAATTATATTTGTTTATTGCGACTACTTGAGGGTTTTTGCTTGAAAATTTGTCTACTTAATAATCTATACCACTTGCACAAAACATCAACGTCATTGGAACTTTTGTGATTATTTTTTCAGTTATTCTGGAAGTGTAGAATTTCTAATGATACCTCAAACCTATTATTTCTTACAATGCATAATATATATTTTTTTTATTTCAAGCCATTAAAGTTCAAAACTATTTAATTTATTCAACCTATTTATGTTAATACCTGTCTACTGCTGTCACAGGTGCGCATGCGTCAGTTTTCGCGCATGCGTAGAACACTGATGGAAGCTATTAACGCAAGCGATTCTGATTTGGACTTCAAACATAATTTAAAGCATTAAAGGACTTAAAAGACTTTCTTTGAACGCTGATAAATTGTTAATTAGTTGCGGATATGAATGTATTTTTGCACTTTGGTACAATTCACCTACAATAGTAACGAGGCGCTGATATTCTACAATGTTTCCTTCAATTAAAAGCAGTTAAATTTGAGTATAAAGTTTTCGAAGTTTTGTATGGAATCCATATAATATCGATTACCGCCTATTGAATCGCTAATCCGACTGCTCGTGTGACGTCACACCCAACAAGCCATAGATTTCGCGCGTTTTGGTGGGCTTTAAAAAATTGAAACATTGACAATTATTTTAACCATGAAAACGAACTTAAAAAAAAATTAAATAAGCAGAAAATTAAGTTAGTATGTCAACATTAATAAAAAAATAATAAAAAATGGACTCGAGTTCCTTATTATTGATCAAATCCTATTATTTAAAACAGTAGACTGGACTCGCCTGACCTAACCAATTTTATAAAAATCCACACATCGTCTAGACCAGACAAGCCGATTTTTTTTCGTTTGCCCGCTTGCAGGAACTAACGAAACTAGTGAAAACTATAATGACTTTAAAAATATATATTCATATAAATCAGCAAACGACGATTCTGAATATACAACTTTCATTATACGTAGAATTTATAAATCGTTATTTAAAAGTAAATAAAAAATCAGCTAATCAAAACACCGTGTTATGTTGGTACAATTGCATTTGGAACATCTGACGTCACGTGAGCATTCTGTTTTTGGATTATGAAAAAAAATATTTTTCGATGTTGTTTTGTATTTAAAACATGTATTCTTGTAGTTTGTTTTAATTTGGGTGACTTTAAGGTTGTGACTCAATTGTTGTTCAATATAAACAACTATTATTCATGAAAGAAATTACAGTATTCATCATCAAACCAATACGGATATTATGATAATTGTAATGCTCAATACTATTATTATTCTTTAAGTTAAAGTTTCTAAAATGGTACATAATTTTATTACATATGTTTAGTCATGGTTTACCGTAAATAGAATTATGTACGATAAAGCTTATCCTTGTTTTGACATTTGACATTCTAACCTCAAAACTGATCAAAACAGACCGGACATAGATTTGGAGCGTTTTGGCGGCCTTTGAAAAATTGAAACTTTGAAAATTATTTTAACAATGAAAAGTAACTTTAGAAAAAAATGTAAATATACTAGTATTTAAGTTTGAGCGTCACCATTGATAAAAAAATGTAATGTAGTTTCTTATTACCCGTATACCTAGTATATACCACACAATTTAATAAAATCGATATTCTTAACAACCTTAACAGAAATATCTAACCGAACTAATGCGTAAAAATATTTTTTTCTTTATTCTTTACAGTGTTACAAATTAAATTTTTTGCGAACACATATATATGCATTCAGATTTATAGGCATACAGAGCCCGTGTTTTGGCCGGTCAGATTATTGTGCATTGAAATATAATGAACATGAAAATAAATCTTGTATATACTCGTACATATAAGGCGAACCAACAAGCAGAATATAAAAATAAAAAACAAAACAAATATATGTACGGCAGTGAGGCATGGAACTGGCAGAGGAAGGATGAAAGTAGACTGAATGCTGTAGAAATGAGATCTCTGAGACGAATGTGTAGTAAAACCATCTATGATCGTGTAAAAAATACTGAGATTCGTAAAGAATGTAAGGCTGATGTAAGCGTAATGAGTAAGATAAAGAAAGGGACGCTTAGATGGTTTGGACATGTAGAGCAAATGAACCAAGAAAGAAGTGTAAGTAGAATATATAACGCGAATTTGAATGTAAGAAGAAGCCCGAGGAAGACATGCCACGATCAAGTGAATCAAATACTTGAGTCGAGCCATGTCAGAAGTCCGAATAACAGAAGAAAGTGTATGAGACGACGTATGAATGTGAATAAAGCAAAAAGTCTGTGCCAAGACCTAGTTGTTTGGCGGTCCGTCCTCTCTGCCTACCACTGCGGGGAAACGTCGTGATTAGTTAGTTAAGATTATAAATTTCGAAGGAATTTCATAGACATTCAATCTTCTAATGGGTAAAAAAACAATTGCTAATGATATTTATTTATTTTATACCTACGCCTTGTATATTTTTCTCTGTTAAATTAATAAACAATTAAAAACAACAAATTAATTCATAGAGAGTATCTCCCATCCCACTGTATCTTCCTCTTTACTTTCTTGTTAGTTCAATCTAAAATAAAACTCGTGTCTCTAACCAATATTAGCATAAGAAACTTTCTTGGATCAACCCTGTTTAATCACCTATCTATATGTTTATATTTGTTTTAAAAAAGCTGTTTATTTCTAACAAATAAATAATTAATTACACGATAAGTACTATTACTATATTAGTGTTATGATTGTAAATAAATAAGATAAAAATTTATATAATAAATAAGAATAACTTTGTTTAAACCACTGTTTGTTTTTATATATAAATATTTACATGTTTCAGAAGCAAAGCTCCCCTCAACCAATTATATTGCAATTACATAATAATATCAACTAACAAAGTTTATAATGCCTGTTCTGTTAAATGGGTACCTAAACGGTATTGGCGTGCATTGCTCTATAGAAAAAGTAGGCTGTGTGCACAAGCCGGGGTTGTTTTATTATCATCTTCCACTGATTGTTGTGGTCAACAGTGGCTAGGGACAAAGAGCATGGGAAGGGGGTAGGGTGTAGGGGTGAGGGGCGGGGACGAGGAACAAAGGGTGAGCGGCAGGGGAGAGAAGTAGGGTCAGGGGGAAGGGGCAGAGGCGAAGGGTCAAAGGTAGTGATGAAGGGCAAGATCGAGGAGCAGGGCAAGGGTAGGGACGAAGGGTAGGCGCAAGGAGTAGGTGCAGTGGCCAAAGGCGAGTGGCAGTGGCGAGAGGTAGTGGCAAGAAGCAAGGGGTGAACGGCAAGGGCGAGGGCAAGGGTTATGATCATTGGCTAAAGGGATTGGCGAGGGGCAAGAAGCGGGGGTTAGGGGCTAGGGACAGGAGAGAGAGGCAGTAGCGAAGGGAAGGGCCAAGGCGAGGGGAAGAAGCGCGGAGAAGACGAGATGGGCAAGAGCGAGGAGCATGGGGAAAAGCGAGGGGTAGGAGCAAGGGGTAGGGGCCAGAGGTAAGGGGTAAGGGGCAGAAGGCAGGGGTGAGGGCGAGAGACGATAGATAGGCATGACGGGTAGGGGGTAGGGGCCAGAGACAGGGTGTGGTGCAAGGTTGAGGGGTAGGAGTGAAGGGCAGAGACGAGGAGCAGGGGTTAAGAGGCAAGGCCAGATCGTGTTTGATTTCTGGGGTATTATGTCGTGTTGTACATTTAGCCAGATTATGGACACTGTAATGCTGCCTGAAACGTTAGCTAAAGGAGGAACAAACGCAACACGGTCCAAAAGTCAATAATGATAGAACCTCAGTAACTTCGTCCACACAGTCAGCGCCTAGGGCCATTCCTAACTAGCAAATAAATATTTTAGCAATAAAAAAGGGGCAAAATAAAGTATATGAAATCATTTGACTGTAAAAATATATTCAGACCTTTCCATTAATAAGAAAAAAAAATCTAGTTGGTTTTGCGCTCGTCGCGGACTGTCTGTACAAAGCTCATAAAATATGTCGCACAAAAATAGCATAATATTTTAGACAGATCTACAGCATTCTCCACTTTCATCCTTCCTCTTTCAGTTTCAAGCCTCACAGCAGATTATGAATTATTAATTACTGTTCATTAATTATTGTGGGTGACATAGTCCCACTGGCTCCGGGCCGTGGCAATCGTATAAATAAAATGTGATAGTTTTCACACAAAATTTTCACGACAATCGATCTAGATGAACGCAGAATCTCGCATATCTATAATCTCCCACGCAATCTTCAACACAAAAGTAATTTAACATTCCTTTCATCGTTGCTCATGAACATTCTATTAATGTCGTTTCTTTGGAAGGTTTTAATCTCCATACATAAAATATTTTTATTATGTACATAACAGAGAACAGTGAACAACGCACAATAGGACCATAGAACCATAATTAATATTGACCATAGGAACACCTACAGCGTGTCAGGGCGGCGCTGCTATCGTTTATATGCCATACATTCACTATCAAAGGTGCAAAAATTAATCATTAAAGTTTTCCATAAAGTCCTCTTAAAAACAAGCACTGAAGATATATTAAGCAAATTAGAAGTAGTACATAATAATAATGATAAAATTTGTTTAAATTAAACACAAATTATTTAACAAAAATGAAAGAAAACTTCGACTGACTAACTGGGAACAAACCCCGTTTTAGGACAGTCAAATTGACAAAATTAGTTCAAATTAAGTGACCTTCTGGTTTTAGTGAATGTTATCCACGTGAACATCAAACGGTGTACTGAAATTAGAAGAAATTCCTGAAAGAAGTTGATTTTACATCACATTAAGCGCACTTGAAGTGAAACAACACAAAACTGCGCTATATAAAAGCTTTGTTATTATTATTATTATACAAAAATTTTAAATTCGTTGTTATTTTTAAACACTTAACGAGACAAATGCATGAAAAGACTTTTTTTGTACTTTTGATATGCACTTGACCAAAAATAAAATTTGATCTAAATCAAAATAATCTTTGCCAAAAATATTCTAGATAATCATCTTAAAAATGAGAAAATGGCTATGACTCTTCATGATCATAATACCAGAACAAAGCAACTAGATAAGATAAATATACCTAAATGCAATACTACTTTTGGACAAAGAAGCTCTGAATTTTTTCCCACTTAATATCAAAAAAAGTATTGTAATTCAATCAATAATTGCATTAAGTCCAGCAAAACTTGGCTTAAGGAATTACCAGAACAAGAACTGACTACTATTCTCAAAAAAACGTCATAAAAATGACTGAAAAGACCCTAACCTTACCTTGAAGTTGAAATATAGAAGTCGCTGAAACCCCTTTGTGCAAAACCTGGTCCGCCTCAGCACAGGATCTCCTAGTGAGGAAGACTATGAACAAATTCTATAATATATGTGTATTTTTAATATTTATGCCTTACGTTATAATATCAAAATTATATGGAAACTAATAAAAATAAAAATAAAATAAAAAATAAAAAAAAGAATGCACACTAAAGTGCGTTTCACGTAGATTTATGTGGAAGCCCGTGTACCTTTGAATTAATACCTTTTGGTTCTAGTCCATTTAGAATGCGCTCTGTCTTTCTTACACTTGTATGCATTGTGTGCATTTCTATTCTATTTAAATTTCATTATGTTGATGAAACACCGTTTTAAATTTGAAATTTACGGCTCAATTGGCCAGACTTTTGGATCACGAAATACGCCCACATGGCATTTCTTGTGTTCTTCTTTATTCTATGGTATCAAAGAAACCATTTATTATATGTTGACTTAAATTAAATTAAACCATTTGGATAGAAAAAACGTTAAGACTAGTTAATTGACTGATGCAATTTTTCCCATTAAGTCAACCTCTCAAATTCTGAAATCAAACAGTACCTCACATTTGAATAATACATAAGTATTATAATTTTTTTTCCAAAATCGGGGTTGCCATAGTAATGAAAATATTTAGTTCCATTTTATTTTTTTGTTTGTTTATGGTGATACAATACTGTTTTGACTACATCAACGAGGTAAAACGACTGAAATGCCATACAAATTTTGCTAAATAGGTACACGCTACTGCTATGCTTTGCATATATGTATATTTATATAACAGTGGCGTGCAAAAATTTCCCAAAGGCAGGCTGTTTGTAGTTTTTAAGTTCGGTTATGAATTTTATCTTTCATTGGATATTTGAAAACGGTCATTTTATTTGATGTGTTCAAGTTTAATTTGTAGGACTCCATTTTAATTTAAAGCCTTTAAAATTCTAGTAATAACTATTCTGATAATATTCAGTTTAAGAAACGGTATTTTTTTAATAAAAAGATTCTTCGCTTTGGAGGGGAACATGTCATGCGTGATAATAATTACCTCGGAGGGCTTTTTTTTATAAATAAACCGCCGTTTTATTTTCATTTTCCGCTGATTGTTAAAAACAACTTAATAAATGAGTATACAAGTTCCTTATCGAAATCATGGTAAAATACATTTTCATCGGAAAATTGACGAATTTTTCTATAATTTAGGCTCATTTTTCTTAAAGTAGGCACAGCTTTTCCGCCTTTATGGACTGCACGCCACTCGTATATAGTAATATATCGACGATTAATGAATAAAAAATGATTATTTTAAAAATATATTAGGTATATTCATGAACGGTGGGCAAGCAGGATCGGTCACAAGGTCATTTGGCATAACCGACGGTCGCCAAAGTAAACCGAACCGCAAGAAAGTGTGCTAAGAACTTGGATAAGAAAAGAAAATTCAGGTTTATTTCTACTAGATTGATATAAATGACAAATAAGCAAGACAGCAATAAAAATGTCTAATCAAGTTAAAAATTTAATTTTTTCCCCTTCAATCATATGATGAATTTGAATGTACAATTGACGGGCCCTGGGCCAATTACCAGCAGTATTTACAATGCACCATCTACAAGATGGTGCAAGATAATAAGGAAATATTATTTTGTGTGTGATTTATTATTTTATAGTAAAAATACGTAACACTAACTAACATCTTGATTAAAAGTTAGCAAAATTGCAGATTGGATTAAAACAACTCCTTTTTTGATAGCTAATGAATTGAGTGAGAAGACAAACAATAAATCTGATTTAATAATGTAAGAATTTAATGATCCCCTTTGAAATTTGGCGAAAATGTACTAGGTTCATATTAATTAAATTAAATTATTATGTGAAATAATTCTTACAGACGGAAGGATCGAAAGTTGTTTACGCGGTCGGGGTCAGATAATTTCATGCCGCGCCACTGTAAGATACCTACACAGTCTGGTTCACGTGATATCCACGCCAGTGTTTACTATTGTGGAAGTGTTAATTTTAACATACTTTAATTTAAAGTTTGAAGAGGTGTTTTGTCTATTAAATCTTAATAAATGACGCCATCACGCTTTCATTACTACCTACATTGTTCTAGTTAAAATCAGTTGACATTAAGACATCGTTAAATAAAATCAAAATACTTCCTTGCGCCGAAAAAAGGCAAAACTCACAATCATTCTCAAAATAGAAAAAAAAAGGAAATTCAGTAAAAAATTGTACGGGTTAAAATATGTTCACACATTCATATTCACGATTCTGAATGTATATATCAGTTCGATTATATATGGTTTTTCGTTCAATTAATAAAGCTGTTTTTAAAAATTATATAAAACAGATCAAAACGCTCCGACTCGGCTCTGATGTCATTCGATACCTCCCGGGACGCCATTGTGGAGAGATTGACAACGATGTGACGTCATCTGATGTAAAATTCTACGATGACATTTATCACTTCAAAATGGACTAATTTTTAAGATTTTTTTTTATTGTTAAATGTTCAAAAGTCATTGGCTTTTAGTTTAGACAGTGAATCCCAAATGAACAAATTCCACCCTTTCGTATAAGAGAATCTGTACACATTCCTCCTCTACAAATAAACTTCTCTGATGTCATACGCAAAATAAAGACACTTGACGTAAAGAAAAAAGCGGATCCAGACAATGTTTCTCCAGCTTTTCTAATTAAATGTGTATCAATATTAGCCAGGCGACTTTGTCAGATATTTAACCAATCACTAAATACTGGCTGCTTTCCAGATCTATGGAAAAAAGTTACCCGGCACCTGTATTACAAAAGGGCGATATTTATGATGTCACTAATTACCGACCCATAGCTCCCCTAACCCCAAAGTGTTTAAAAAACTTTTACTTAAGTCTCAGTGCACAATAATAACATCATTCTACCTACTCAATGTGGTTTTATGCCGGGAAGATCCACTCTAACAAATCTCTCTTTATGTGAACAATTTATATCATGTGCGCTTGAAGAAAAAACCCAAGTTGATTCAATATATGCGGACTTTGTAAAATATTTAAGTAAAGCAAACGATAAAATATTTTTAATAAACTTTGCAAATTAGGTATAGAGGGTAAAATAGAGTGGATAAAGAGCTACCTTACCAACAGAATTCTTCAAGTAATAATCAATTCTAACCTGTAATATAAATTCGTGGCTATAAGTGGTGTACCGCAAGGTTTACATTTAGGCCCAATACTTTTTTTTACTGTATATTAATGATAATATAACTGTGTTTGATAACAATGTTCTTGAATTCACGATCTAAAACTCTTCAAACTAATAAAAAAAAAAATATTATTTTCACATTCAATTAAATTTAAATAAATTTCAAGATCTGTGTAAACTTAACAAACTTTTTTTATACACTAGTTAATGTCATACAATCAGATTTTTTAGAATAAATCATTTTTCAACTTTCAATATAAAATTAACAATATTTCCCTCTCGTCTGTCAGCGAATTTAATCTTGGCATTGTTTTCGATTCTAGATTTAATTTTCTTAGACATATTATTACAATAACTAATAAAGGTTTAAAAATTCTTGGCTTCGTTCTTCGAAATGCCCGAGACTTCGGGAATATTTCAACAATAAAATTATTATACTCTTCCTTAGTTCGAAGTCAAGTCGAATATAATTATTATATATGGTCCCCTCACTATAAAATCCACTCCGATTCCATTGAAAAAATTCAACATAAATTTCTAAGATATGTTAACTATAAACACGGATTACCTATTGAAACTATAAATTACAATTACTTAATGAAAGAATTAATTACAATTACTTAATTAAATTTAGTAATTTATTAGAACTCACGGATAGAAGCATTGTTTCTGACTTAAGTTTTGTTTGTTTTTTTTAAATTGGTGGCTTGATTTAGTTAGCCAATTTAACTTTAATATTCCAACTAGAACTACTCGATCAAAAATTTTATTCAACTGTAATAATATTTTCAGGACTGAGTCATTCAAAAACTCGCTTGTACCTAGACTTTACGCAGAAGGTAATACTTTTTCCAGATAGTAGATGCGTTCAACTGCACGTAATGCAAATACAAAAAGATTATAATAGCCAGTGGCGTGCATTGCTCTATGACCAAAGGTAGGCTGTGTGGAGTTTTTCCAGTTCGAGTATGAATATTCGCTTGATTGTTGTGGCCAACTTGAATAAATAAGCATACTAGATCTTATATTTCTCAGCAATTTGTAGCATTTAAAAAAAAATCTATTATAATTTAATTTATTTTTATGGTTCGTTTTCCTTAGGGTAGGCACAGGTTTTCGCCTTTATGAACAGCACGCCACTGATAATAGCATATATCCTCAACAATTATTAACAAGATACGTGTCTAGATCATTAGTATGAGTGGATGTGCTGTGTGTTTTGTATATTCACCTTTGTCGCAAATTATATGGAATTATACATGCACAATGTTATTGTTGCATTTGTTTGCGAGACATATATTATATTTAGTTATATTTCGTGAAAATAATATACTCCTATTCTATCAGTGTACCTACTGTAAAATGTTTTACAATTGTGTCATTATAATAATTAAAATTTTATAACAAAATATTTAAAAGCCCCCCTAGGGGGTATACAATAAAATAAATATAGTTTTTTATTAGTATGATTTAAATTTATATATAAAGAACAAGGACACAAATTCTTCCGTAATTCATTCTCCTTCTTACACGTACTCGTATGTTGAAAACGTAAAAGATATAATATATTAGAATGTCGATTGTTTAAAAAAAAATACCCATAGAAATTGAACAGTGGATTTACTGTCGTGTACACTTTTATTTTGTGTTGTATGCCATGATTTATTAATGGTATTAGTGGTTAGACATAATATTTTTTCAAACTAATGTTACGACTACGTTACACGCGCGATTACTTGCGACGGATCTCTCGCTAGTTCTACCGTACTCGTATATAGTCGGTAACTCTGTTTTAAATTCCAATCGTAAAAGGTACAGGCAATGTTTTTCTTGAATACGTATTCGTCGTTGAAATGAAGTAGTAAAAAAACAACAAAACTGAACGATTTCGGGAAAACAACAAAAGAAGTAGAAAAAGTATTTTTCCATATTCGTAAACAGCATTTACTTTGTGGCTTGTCATATTTATAATATAAACGCATAAAATCTCGACTGGTGTAAAAAATATTGTTATTAAAACATGTAAACATAATGTAAATATGTAATAAATACGTGTAATGTAAATATCAGAATCACGGAACACTTAAGATTTTTAAATAACAATAATTTTTCACAGTTTGCCAATCATATCGTTTCAAGAGATCATTTTTTTTATAAAGTTACAGGAGTTCAAATTCTTAACTGTAATAATAAAGGCAAAAAATTATACAATTTAGAAGCACTGGAAATTATAAAATCTCTAAATATTAATTCTAGTATTGTCCTCTTTTAGATATTTTTTCCAGTGAATTGCTTTGTTCTTCCAGATATCCCTTCAGATTTTCAGATCCCTTCGACATCGGTACATAGTCGAGAAACACGCCAAACGTGCGCCCAACATTTGCACACGGTTGACATTTGTCACATGAGAACGGGCCGCTTCTACGGCTCGTTCTTGTATTCAACAGCCAAGCTGATGAATGATTTGCCGGCCTCTGTGTATCCTCCATCCTACAACATGAGTATCTTCAAGACCCAAGTTCACTCATTCCTATCCTCTAAAAGACAGCATCCCCAAAGATTATATAAGCCTTGAGGGAAATTATTTCCCTCAAGGGGCCTCCTGTGTGGAGTTATTATAAAACCCTCCAATTACCCCTACCCTTTGGTCGGTTCCCACTCCAACACATTCATGCATGCCCATCATTATTTTGTATCGTAGATTAGTTTTAATATATTCCTGACTAAGGAATGGTACTTTCGAAACCGGCCTCGATTATTATAATAAATTGAATTGGATCAGAACAAATTTATGCGTTTATTATTATTGATTCAACGATTTACGAAGCATATCTTAATATAAGTATATATTCATAGGTATTTTAAAACTATAAAATAATTTGCAAAATTACTGCCTCAACACAGGCCAGCCTAGTGAGGCGGGTTATGTGAAACTTCAACTATAACTGTTTTTATATTATTTTCTTTTTTACTTTATAAACCACTGTACACTTACATTATTATATTATACATGTCTTTTAGTTATAGTTAAATTTAATTACAATAAAAATATTATTATTATTATATTATAAAGTAATTTTCATTTGACTATAAAATTGATTTGATTTAGGGGAAGGAAAAAACTGTTGATCAGTCATAACACGAAAATAGCTCGATGCGTTCATCGAGGGTCCAAATATCTTACCCGTGATTGTAATTAATTCCAAGTGAACTCTGGATCCTCGAAATTCGGGACTGGTTGAGTACCCCTGCCACCGTGGGTCGTTTTCCACCGTTGGAAGGAAAAATTGAATTGCGGTAGGTACTAATGGTCGCAGGGGAAGGGGAAGGGGAGGCGTGTGGAATGGTATCCCTTTCACTGCCAGAGGAAAAAAAATATTTTGGAGATAAATATATATCCTTGCCCATTTCATATATATAATACATTCGTAAAAAGCATTTACTTTGTGGCTTGCCATGAATATAATATATACCCGGTTTCGGAAGTACCTTTCCTTCGTCAGGACTATATTAAAACTGCAGTTTTACCCTTCCTTCTTCAGTAATAAATTAAAACTGTAAGTTTACACTCCCTTCATCAGAACTATATTAAAACTCTAGTTTTACGAATTAAGGGTACTTCCGAAACAGGTCGATTAATATATTAAATTGAAATTGTTTAAAACAAATTTATGTTATTATAAGCAATAATTATTATCTGAAAAATCATACAGATTGAATAATCTTCCGAGAAAAAATACATGCTGCCGACGGGACACGAGCCCGCGACCTTTCGTTTACCGGACAAGTGCTCTACCACTGAGCTACGGCAGGTTATTCATTACCCGCCAAATTAGTCAACATGTACTAGTTCTTCAGACTACAATACAATGTATTTTTTCTCGGAAGATTATTCAATCTGTATGATTTTTCAGATAATAATTATTGCTTATAATAATTTGTTTAATATTTGTGCTATGCATAAAAAAATCTTGTCTTGTCCTTTCCCACAAAAATAAAGATGGTTGTTTCCAGTGAGAAAAAATGTAATTAGCAATGATTGTAGTCTGAAGAACTAGTACATGTTGACTAATTTGGCGGGTAATGAATAACCTGCCGTAACTCAGTGGTAGAGCACTTGTCCGGTAAACGAAAGGTCGCGGGTTCGAGTCTCGTCGGCAGCATGTATTTTTTCTCGGAAGATTATTCAATCTGTATGATTTTTCAGATAATAATTATTGCTTATAATAATTTGTTTAATATTTGTGCTATGCATAAAAAAAATCTTGTCTTGTAAACATTAGTTTAATCATTTAAAATACAAATTTATGTGTTTATATTATAAAATCTAATAAGTTGTATTATTTATTAAAGGAAGAGAGCGAGGTGCCTTTGCTTATTACCTCCATAGTGGTAGTAGGTATATGTCAGTGGAGTGGGGTATTTATCATTATTTTTTACGAATGTTTGAAAAACAAATTCAACAAATTCAGTCTCAATTTTAATGAAGGATTAATGGTTTCCAAGCATACAAACAAATATGCATAAAAAAACGATCGCATGATTCCTAGCTGTTTAAATATGTTACCCACTGAAATAAAAAAATAAAAACTGTATTAAAACTAAACAGTTAATAAATATATTTAAAACTTGGCTAGCTGAAGGAAACTATTTGTATTAGATAATAAGGATATATATCATTTTATCTACGATTTATTGTTGCCGTTCATGTGTTTTTTTTTATATTTTAATAGAAATATTTTTGAGTAAGATTCTTGAGAAATATTTATCCTTTAAGTTAGTTAAATATGTTTTTTTTTAATTATTTTATATAGACACATAATAATAACATATTCTCAAATCATTGCTCCCATTAGACAAACTACAAAAAGTAATGTAAAAACAAATAAAAGTGACAAATAAAAGTGAGTAAACAAAGTTATTGTTTTATTTTTTAAATTATAATGTCACATCACCAAGTTACCGCTTCATATGAAAATATACAAAAAAAATTGTAAAATGTCTTAAATTAATAAAAAAAAATAAAAAATATATTATTGTGTTTAACTCATACACCAAATTCGAGAGTCAGTTCTCTTCATTGGCGTAGAAATACTAAAAAAAAATCTCTTTTAGCAAACACTTTGTGGGTATACATAATTATAAATTAAAATAAAATAAATTAGTTTGAATACCACTTTTTATATGTATTTTTTATGTGTATATTAAAAATAAAAAGTGGTATTCAAACTAAGTTATTTTATTTTAATTTATTTTTACTTTAAAAATATGTGTATTACATTATTTTGGATTTCCATTACATGTTTATTTTGTAAAGATTTTATTTTTAAATGTATGCAAAAATGTAAAATTTTATTAGTTTTAACTGTTTAATGTTCGAAATTGAAATGCT